>RQTK01001529.1:0-75781 GCA_003991915.1 Elysia chlorotica
TCTTGTTATATCTTGAGTATAGATACCTTTTAATGTTTTCCTGAACTTTTCAAAGTTAACTAATTTGTTTAGTTTTACAAATTTATTATCACTACCCAATGAGTCTTCTAAACCTAAAAAGAAAAAATCCATTTCTACTAAAAATATAAATATCTGCGATATTCATATTTTACAAAATTTATGAATTTATTGGCAGATTAAATCAACAGTCTTTTATAGGTAGTTATATCATCTTCTTTTGCTAAAACAGATATTTTGTGTTTCGCCTGATATAACGCAGGTCGCAGTAATTCTGTCATACCAGCATCAATAATTGCAAAATTAGTATCTTGTGTTTTTTTTGTAAATAACACTTTACTAAGCAATATTCCTGACTGCGCCACTAATGACCTACCTAATTCAAAATGAATCATCAGCCCATCTGCAAATTTAAAATCACTAGCAATAGTTTTAAAATAATTGTCAAAATCAACTATGGGATGTTCTTCTGGATTTAGATAATCTATACCTACCCCACCACCAAAGTTTAAATGCTCTATAGATATTCCAAGCTCATCTAGTTTTTTGATATGAATATTTGCAGTATTAGCTAGCTTTTTAAATACATCATAATTTAAAATCTGCGAACCTACATGGTAATGTAATCCAATAACTTTTATATTATCAAACTTCAAAGATTCTGATGTAAGAAAGTTAACTACATCATTAAATGATATGCCAAATTTATCATCAAACTGACCTGTACTTATATAGTGATGAGTCTGAGCATCAATATTTGGATTTATTCTCAAACAGATATTAGCTATTTTATTTTTTTGTTTAGCAAACTCATTAATAATCTCTATTTCTTGAATTGATTCACAGTTAAATGCAAAAATATTAGCATCTAATGCTAACTCGATCTCCCAATCAGCCTTACCTACACCAGCAAAGACTATATGATCTGGAGTAACACCACATTCTAGTGCTCTATTGATTTCGCCACCACTAACACAATCTATACCCATACCACTATTTTTAGCTATTTCTACAATTTTTGAATTGTGATTAGCTTTTATAGCATAATGAATCATAGCTTTTTTAAAATGTTTGCTTAGAGCATTATTAGCTAAAGCAAATGTATTTTTCAACAACTGCTCATCGTATATATAACATGGTGTTTGGATATTGTTATCTTTAATATATCTTGTTATATCATCATATTTGAAAATTTTATAATCATTCATATTTAGTTATAAGAAAAGTTTTCTAAAAAAATAATAAATATAAGTATACATAAGCTATTTTTGTTTTGTTTAGTTTTTAAAAAAAGATTTATAATTAGTAAAAAATCATTATAAATTCTTTAATCTTGGTAGTACACTAGATGACATGAGCTATAGGATATAGCTTGATAATAATTTATTTATAAAACAACAAAAATGGAGACAAATATGGATTCACAGCAGTATATAGATAAGATCATCGCAGATGTTGAAAAAAGAGATTCTCATGAAAAAGAATTTATTCAAGCAGTAAAAGAAGTATTTTCTACTCTTAAGCCAGCTCTTGATCTTAATCCGAAATATATTGAAGAAAATATACTTGCAAGGATTGTTGAACCTGAAAGAGGTATATCTTTTAGAGTGCCTTGGATCGACAGAGATGGTAATGTTCAAGTAAATAGAGGATATAGATTCCAGTTTAATGGTGCTATAGGTCCATATAAAGGCGGTATAAGATTTCATCCGAGTGTATATTCTGGAATTATTAAATTCTTAGGTTTTGAACAAGTATTTAAAAACAGCTTAACTACTCTACCTATGGGTGGCGGTAAAGGTGGTGCAGATTTTGATCCTAAAGGTAAAACTGATGCTGAAATCATGAATTTCTGCCAAAGCTTCATGACTGAACTACAAAGACATATCGGTCCTGATATCGATGTACCTGCTGGTGATATCGGTGTTGGTGGTAAAGAGATTGGTTATATGTATGGCCAATACAGAAGAATCCGTGGTGCATTTGAGAATGGTGTGTTAACTGGTAAATCTTTAGAGTCAGGCGGAAGCTTAGTTCGTCCTGAAGCTACTGGTTATGGCGCTGTATTTTTCCTAGATAGCATGCTAAAGCATGATGGTGAATCTATGAAAGGTAAAACTATTGTAACTTCTGGTTATGGTAATGTATCTTGGGGCGTTTGTAAGAAAGTTGCTCAATTAGGTGGTAAAGTTGTAACTATGTCTGGCTCTAAGGGTTATGTACATGATGCAAACGGTATCAATACTGATGAAAAATTTGAGTTCATGTTAGCAATTCGTGAAGGTAAAGTTTCTATGCAAGATTACGCTGATAAGTTTGGTGCTAAATTTTATGCTGGACAAAAACCTTGGGGTGTAAAAGCTGACATAGCAATACCTGCAGCTACTCAAAATGAGATAGATGTAGAAGATGCTCAAAAATTAATAGACTCTGGTGTTAAGTATGTTGTAGAAGCATCTAACATGCCTACTACTAATGAAGCTATTGAGTTCCTAATGTCTAAAGATGTAGCTCTAGCTCCAGGTAAAGCAGCTAACGCTGGTGGCGTGGCTACTTCTGGTCTAGAAATGTGTCAAAACTCTGCAAGACTATCTTGGACTGCTGAAGAAGTTGAAGAAAAACTTAAACAGATTATGTCTAACATATTCAATGCTTGTAAAGATGCTAGTGAAAAATATGGTCTTGGCTATAACTTAGTAGCTGGTGCAAACTTAGCTGGTTTTGAAAAAGTTGCAAACGCAATGGTTCAACAAGGTAGATACTAATTAATACCATCTACAATATTTTCTCATAAATTTTCTACTATTATTTCATATAAATTATATTTCAAAATATAAATATCCTTATTTAGAATAATTTCACTATGTTATTATAGATACAGTTTATATATTTTGATTATTAAAATGCAATATGATGTGATTATAATAGGTGCAGGGGCTGCTGGTCTTATGTGTGCTATTGAGGCTGCTAAAAGAGCGCGTAAAGTTCTGATAATTGACCATGCTAATAAGATTGGTAAAAAGATACTAATGTCAGGTGGCGGTCGTTGTAATTTTACAAATTATCATATAGAGCATGCTAAATATCTATCTAACAACCCTCATTTTGTGAAATCCGCAATTTCAAGATATACCCAATGGGACTTTATAGGCTTAGTGAGTGACTATGCAGTACCCTTCCATGAAAAAACTTTAGGTCAATTATTTTGTGACAACAAAGCTAAAGATATAGTAAATATATTACTATCAGAATGCGATAAATATGGTGTGAATATTAAGCTAGATACATCTGTAGATAAAATCGTAAAAAATGATGATATATATACAATAACCACACAAACCCATGACTATACATCAGAATCATTAGTTATCGCGACTGGTGGCCTATCAATCCCTACTATGGGAGCAACAGGATTTGGTTATAGAATAGCAAAACAATTTGGGATCAATATACTACCACAGCGTGCAGGCCTTGTACCATTTGTATTTAACAATGATGATAACCAAAAATTTAATACACTAAAAGGCATATCGATATATTGTAATGTATCAAATGATAAGGCAAGCTTTAGTGAAAACATATTATTTACACATAAAGGTCTAAGCGGACCTGCCATCTTACAAATATCATCTTATTGGCAAAGTGGCGAAAGTATTACAATTGATTTAGCACCTACAGTAGACATCTATGATTTTTTATTAACGAAAAAACATGAAAAAAATAAGTCCATATTAAAAAACACCCTTTCTGAGCTCTTTCCTAAAAACTTTTTAATCGCATTTTTTGATGAAGATATTCTCTCTATGCCAGTTACTAGCATGAATGAAAAAGAAATCAGTGAAATATCACAAAAACTACATAACTGGATTGTATACCCCCATACAACCGAAGGTTATCGTACTGCTGAGGTAACAATTGGCGGTGTTGACTGTGATGAAATATCATCTAAGACCATGGAATCTAAAAAAGTTAAAGGGTTATATTTCATCGGTGAAGTAGTTGATGTAACAGGCTGGCTAGGCGGATATAATTTTCAATGGGCTTGGTCATCTGGTTGGGCATGCGGACAAGTTGTATAAACAAGAAGTTTAAGTTATAATTTATACAAATTTGCTGCACTTACCAAAACACGATGAAACTACCTAAAGAAAAAGTCATAAAAATTAAAAAATCGATACTAAAAGCTATTGAAATCGGTGAAAGCCCAGCTAAGCTTGGACCTAAATTTGGAGTGTCTAAAAGTACAATCTATAAATATCGACGTGAGTTAAAAGAACTTGGTTTCATCAAAAAAAATGAAAATGATGTTTATGTAGTAGTTGGCAATAAATTCTCGACAAAATCTAAAACAAACCCAGAAACAGGACCTTTAGATTTATCATATGATAGTGATAATAAGCAAGACCAAATATCAGCAGATAAAAGTGCTAAAGAACCTAGCTTGTCTGAATCCAAATTACAAAGCAAAATAGACTCAATCAGAGCTAAAGCAGAAACTCCTAAAGAGCAAGTAGGGATATTCAAAAAAATATTTGGTCGTTTAAGAGGAAAATAACTTAATCCTTTCTAAAAAATGACCCTGCAAATCTAATTATAGAAAACAACACAAATCCAAGAGCCAATCCGTTAATAATACTTCCTAAGTATAAGGGCTGCCAAAACTCACTTAGGTGATTTAGCATATACATAGCGTAGTCATGCCAGTTACCAACATAATGTTGAGTTCCCATTATATAACTGCCAACCAAATAGTTAAAAAAATACATTGGTAGCCAAGTAATCGGGTTACTAAGCCAAACACAGGCTATTGCTATTGGAATATTTGCTCGAAAATAAACACATAAAATTATCGCTGGAATCATCTGAAAAGGCATAGGAATCATCATCCAAAATATACCGATAAAAACAGCTTTAGCTAGAGACTTATAATCAAATGCCCATAGGTGCTTATCTAGTAATCTTTTTTTGAAAAAACCTAGTCCTTTTGTGTTTAATATTTTTCTTTTTAACTTTATGATTTTCCTAGCTTTAGCGTAGTTCACAATATTAATTTTGTTATAAATGTATAAATCAATTTTACATGTAATTTTATTTAACATACACTAATTTATAGTAATATACACATAACTCATATCATGACAAAACAAACTATTTTAATAACAGGATGCTCACATGGTGGCATAGGTTATGCTACTGCAAAATATCTCCATGAACTTGGACATATAGTATTTGCATCAGTTAGAAGACAAGCTGAACTAGATCAGTTAACTGCTGAAGGAATAAATACATATTTATTAGATGTTTGTGACTACAAACAGTTTGATAATGTATTAGAACAAGTTTTAGAAAAAACAGGTGGTACGCTAGATGTTCTTTTCAACAACGCTGGTTATGGCCAAGCTGGAGCTCTAGAAGATATAGAAACAAAATATCTTATTGAACAGTTCAATACAAATGTATTTGGCTTACACCATGCGACTAGACAAGTCATGAAAGTAATGCGCAAACAAGGCTATGGCAAGATAATCCAGCATAGCTCGGTATTAGGTCTTGTAACAATGAGGTATCGCGGAGCATATTGTGCTAGTAAATATGCCATAGAAGGTATTACAGATGTTATGCGTCAAGAGTTAGCTGGTAGCAATATCTTTATGAGCTCACTAAACACCGGCCCTGTTACGAGTAAGTTTAGAGAAAACTGTCTAAAAACTATAGACAACATCGACTCAGAGAACTCTCCTCATCTAAAAGAGTACTATAAAATAGTAGCTGGAACTCATCAAAAGATACCATTTAATGAAGAAGCCATTTCTGTAGCTAAGGTAGTTGAGAGAATCATGAACTCTAAGAAGCCAAAACCAAGATACTATATAACAAAAGCCACATGGATAATGGCTATCTTGAAAAGGGTATTGCCAACAGCTATGTTAGATAAGGTATTAGCTAAGAGTTAGCAATACTAATAAATTTCAGAATACAATCTAAAACTTATTAATATTTGATAGTTATTACACTATCGAGTTTGAAAGTAAAATGCAGAACTTCGTGTAATATGAATTTACACACTTAGATGGAAAACCTACGATATAGGGACACAAGTAACAACTGTTAAGTAATCATCATTACTAGCAGTTCTTAACTTATTATTGCTATATAATATGCTGTTCGCAGTTGGATATTGCCACCCATCTTTTGAACTGTAATATAGATGGCTAGCCCCAGTACCTAAACTATCAGTAGAAGTATGCTCAGGTAGATTAAGACCTTTGTCCATAATTCTATATCCTGATTCACAATTAAATGTTAACGTACCATTTAAACCGCCAGCTCCAACAACACTCTCAACATTAAAATGTGGCACAAAACTAGAAGCCACAGTAACTGCATCAGTTCCTGTTGGAGTTTTATATGTCACGGATGTATATGAAATTGGTGTTGGTGTAGGGCTTGGGCTTGGCTCTGGAGTTATATTTAATACGCCTGATGTTGCACCATTATAAGTTTTAGAGCCTATTTTAAACACTATATTTGCTGATAAATCATGGCTTGTAGTGTCAGCATACAAACTACTCGCACATAAACTACCAGCAGCTATTGCTGATATACACATTACTATCTTTTTCATATTTATATTCCTTAAAAACTTACTAGTTATTACGAAGCTGTACAGCTAACTTGTAGATATTCACCTGTATATAGTGCATAAGTAGTACCAGTATTTCCAGCACCACTAACCTCTGAACCATCACTAGAGAATGATATTACAGTACAGTTATCTGGTACACCTGTTATGCTGTATGTAATACTTGTTGGATTTTCATTACCAGCATATACAAAACCACTAGGTACTGTAGTTAGTTTAAACACGCCTTGATTTGAACCAGCATCTGCAAAACTAACTTGCTCATTGATATTTACAGTCTTTCTATCACTACAAGACACCGTTGCTAAGGCACCTAGCACTACTACAGATGCACACATTAATATTTTCTTCATTTTAACCCTTATGTAAGTTTCATATTTTCAAAAACCAGCTTAACAAATCTTTCATCAAAAATAAAGGTGGGGGGGTAAAAAATACATTTTTTATTATGTCATTATCTAGCTGATAGTGTTAACCATACATCAACCCCAAAACAAAAATCTCAGATAGATACCGTAATCAAAGCCTTTGCTGCACTCGATTTAGTATCTGGTATAACAAAGTGGATTTGTTCTACTCATAGAAAATACTAGTCTTTCTGAACTTGATTCAGGAAATCTAAAAACTGGTGGATAATGGCTATCTTGAAAAGGATATTACCTACATCTGCTCTTGATAAACTACTTACAAAATTCTAATATAGTTCTGCAAACTTTTTCAATGCCATTGCTAGAGAGGCCTTTGCCCAGTTTAATGGTGTAATCGGTGATGGTAAATAGTAACGTTTATCACCGAATATAATTGTATTTATACTCTCTGGTAATAGCCCTGCTGCAACCTTCTCTCCATCTGCTGTAATAAAATTTTCTGGAGTAAGCTGAGCCAGTGCTTTTTTAATATGCCATGCAGCTTTTTTAAAACACTCTTTTCTTTGCTCAACCTGAAGCTGTTGTTTTTCAGCGATATTTAAGATTGCCAATGCAAGCATACTATCAAAAAACCACTGTGCTTCACTATCTGTGGCTTGCTGACTAGCTCTTTCTGAGAATTTTTCTACTGATGAGGCATCATCAGTGAGACTTTCTTTTGAAATCGTTTCATCTTCAAACCAAAAGTTTCCGGCTTGATAACTATCTTCTTTGTATCTAATAATACCAAAATCCAGATTTAATGACTTAACAATATCTAGTATAGACATACTGTGTTTAGCCGTCAGATTATCAAACATATAAGGGGTAAATAAGTGCAGTAAAGCAGCATCTGCAGTTCTATAATGAACATCTCTTGTATCATAGCTAGGAGACTCGCCCCCTAACTCTATTTGCTCGTTAACCTTATTAAAACCTTTCTCTGCTAATTTTGCCAAATCAATAGATAACTGAATATTCAAGATATCTAATATATCTATCCACTTATAACAAGCATTAGAAACTAGCGAAATACTACTTGTATTAACACGGTCTATTTCTTCCCAAGCTCCAGCATCTGCATATTCTGCATAATCTATAGCTTCAAAGAAACAAAAAAAGTTTTCTAATAGTTTAAACAAATCACTATTTTTTATGTTAAGGATATTTCTATGATAGCCATCAGCTAATGCCAACAAAAATAAGCCATGAGCATCCATTTGTTTATGGTTCCATACTTGGGGCTCACCATCTATCATTACATCATCATAGTTGGGACTATTACCATCAAATCTGATATGTGGAACTGCCATTTTATCAGCGGCTAAATTTGGTTGATTTATAATCTGTTCAAATCTTTTTTGCTGTGCAGCAGAGCTATAATAATCACATAATTTATTTATTAAAATTTTAGCATCATCTGGTTTAAACTCTGTTAGATAGTAATATACCCATATTGCATCTCTTACCCAGACTGCATCATAGTTTGTGCCATCATTTTCTTCTGATCTCTCAGCTGCTTTAGGAAAACCTGATGCGGTGAGCTTAATGTCGAATGAATTATGATATTTTTCTAGTACTTCTAAAGCACTGTCAGCTGTCAACTCAGATGACAAAACCGATTCTAGTGATTTATTCGCATAAAATATATTCTCACCTTCTACAGGTTCTGCTTTATGCCATTTATAATCACTACTTTCAACAAACTCTTTTATTTTCTTAATATTAGACATCTTTCACCTTAGGTTTTGTAACATGTACTATTATTACTAATACAGCTAGTGTTAGTAACATAACTGGACCGATTAACATTGCAATGTTTCTTGAGAAGATAGTTCCTAGCACACCAGAGATTGAAGTGCCTAGAGGTATACCAATTGCACCTACTGTTACTAAAAATGATGTTGCTCCACTAGAAACTGTCGGCAACTGATCCATACTATAACCAAGTATCGAAGGGTATATGCAAGAATCACTCAAGCCTAAAATAAACATCAGCACCATAATCACAGCAAATGATAATGAATTAACAAATACAAATATCGCTAAAGCAAATATTAAAGCAGATACAACCAAATATCTTTCTGTTCTTACATTTGGAAGTAAAAACTTACCAAAGACAAGTCTACCTAACAACTGTGCTGCTGTATATATAGCCACCAGTAAGCCAACATCCTTCATGTTAAAACCAAGGTCAAAATGTAGATGAGGCTGGTTATAATAGTTCATAATCTGCTCTGTATAAACTATACAAAATAATGCTATAGCCATCAAAATAATTGGCTTACATAAGAAAGCCACTTTGATTTTCTTTCCATTTTGTTTTAGTACAATTGCTTTTTCTACATGCTCATTTATATTTAGAGATAATAAAATAAAAATGAAAACGATAAACAATACCATGACAACTATGAAAACAACTTCCCAACTCGCATAAAATAAGATACGACCAACAACAAAGGCACTAAGTAAGAAACCTAAACTAAAAAATACATTTAGAATACTTAATTTGCCTTCTGACTCACCCTCTTTTTTAACAGTACCCATAACCATATAATTACAAGATACTAAAACATAACCTACTGCCATGTTACATATAAAGACCATACAGGTATAAATATAGACGTTTGGAGCAAAAATAGAGAATATTGATCCAACAATCATAAATAAGGCTGCTAAAAGCAAAGTGTTTTTACCTTTGATTTTCTTAATAATTAGACCACCTGTAGCCATTGCTAAGATCTGACCCCATAGACCAAAACCATCAAAGAAAATTATTGTATTTGAGTCTATATTAAAATGCTTTGATATCGGCTCTGTGAGCATACCATATATAGCACACTGAAAACCTGTAAATAAAAAAGCAACAAATGTTAAAAATATCGCTTTCTTGCGATCAACATCACTACTAAATAAACTTCTCTTAACACCATCAGAAACATCGATAGAAGCCATAATGCCTTCTCCCTTTGAATAAACCTATAAAATTCAAGAACAAAACAATGTTCCTAAATCACATATTAACAATAATAATTATAATATATATAAATAGGTTTATAACTATATAATTTATTCATACTTTAAATTATTTTCTAAATTTATAAAGTGCCCAACCTATAAATATAAATATTGCAGGGCCAAATATTAACTCAGCTTCATATATTATAATATCAGCTGTACTATTTAAATCTGATGGTGGTTGGAAGCTAAATATTATACCCAATGCTACTGATATGAAAACTAATGCCCCTATCAAATATCTAGACTTAGATTTCATTAACCTAATATAGGCTACAACAAGATATAAATATGGAATAAAAAACAATACCGTAGCCATTAGCACCAACACCTGATACATCGTATCAACTGATGGTAAAAAATTAATCATTAATACTATAATTGTTACTAACACTCCCATAAATAGTAATGCATTTTGAGGTGAATCATGCTTATTTGTCTTATGTAAAAACTCTGGAAGGATGCCCTTTGGAGTACATTTAAAAAACATAATCACAGGTGCAAGTAACCAAATACTCACTGCAGCAAACTCAGCAAAAGTTAATAAAAATGCCATTATCTTAGGAAACCATGCCCAACCAAAATATCCACCAACAATTTCAAAAGCAGTCATAAGACCAGAAGCATTCCCTATACTTGAAGGAGCCGCAACTAAGTTTATTGCAATCGTACCAAAGATATAAAGCACTATTAATATAAATGCAGATATCAACAGTCCTTTATATAAAGTCTTACCGCCACCCTTTACAGAATTAGCAAATGTTGGAATAATTTCTATTCCAGACATGGCAAACATTATCACTGTTAGTGTTGATAGATTATTCCAAATACTATCGTGAGGTAAAAAACTAGCTGCTGAAAAATCTGTAGCACTTGTTCCTGTCATCATATAGGCTGCAAATCCTAATATTATAATAGCAAAAGCAGGGATAAATGATCCTAAGATACCACCAAAATCCACAAGATATTTATTAGCTTTTAAACCATAAAAACTAATATATGTTATCAACCAAAATGCTAATAGTACTACAGTAGAAATATAGTATTGATTTTTAACAAGCTCAGGATGACCAATGAAATAAGCAAAATTTGTTGCAAGAAATATCAGAACTGCTGGGTAGTAAAATATAGTGTTTACCCAATATAGCCAAGCAACCATAAACCCAGCTTTTGGACCCAATGCTCTAGTAGTCCATGCATACATTCCACCCTCATCAGGATGTTTTTTGGATAACTGCACTGCAATAATTACTAATGGTAAGAAGAACACTAACGCTCCTAATATCCAGAAAAATACTGCAGAAAACCCCAAACATGCTGCAAAAGGTAGCCAACGAATACCAAAATTTGCTGTAACAGCCATGATTGTTACATCTTTTAAACCAAGCACTTTTGTGCTATCTACTTCAATTGAAGACATTATTATTTTCTTTTATTAAAATGACAATGAGATAAATTATAATAGAAAAAATACACTTTTGTATTTATATTTTGAGCAAAAGTAAGAGAACTAGTTTATATTCACTAGTATAAAGTAAGAAAATTTATGAAAGAATTAATATATAGCTACTATGACTATTACATCATACCTGGCATGCCACCCATACCACCCATAGGCATAGCTGGTGCATCTTGTTTGATTTCAGCAACCATTGCTTCTGTAGTAATCATAAGACCAGCTATAGATGCTGCATGTTGTAGAGCTGAACGAGTTACCTTAGTAGGATCTAGGATACCCATTTCAACCATATCACCATAAGTATCATTAGCAGCATTATAACCATAATTACCACTATGTGCTTTTACAGCATTTACAACTACAGATGCTTCACCACCAGCATTGATAACTATCTGTCTAAGTGGAGATTCTATAGCTCTTTTTAGAAGTAGAATACCATGGTTTTGATCTTCGTTATCACCCTTTAAATTATCAAGAGCTTTTTGTGCTCTGATAAGAGCCACTCCACCGCCTGCAACTATACCCTCTTCTACTGCAGCACGAGTAGCATGTAGAGCATCATCAACACGATCTTTTTTCTCTTTCATTTCTGCTTCTGTTACAGCACCAACTCTTATGACAGCAACTCCACCAGAAAGCTTAGCTAATCTTTCTTGTAGTTTTTCACGATCATAATCAGATGTTACATCAGCAATATTAGCCTTGATTAATTTAACTCTATTTGCAATAGCTGTTTTATCACCTGCGCCATCTATTAGCGTTGTATTTTCCTTAGTTACTTGAACTCTAGAAGATGTACCTAAATGCTCCATACCAGCATCTTCAAGCTTCATACCTAAATCTTCTGATATTACAGTAGCACCAGTTAATACAGCTATGTCTTCTAACATCGCTTTACGACGATCACCAAAACCAGGAGCCTTAACAGCACACACTTTAACAACTCCTCTCATATTATTTACAACTAGAGTAGCTAAAGCTTCACTTTCAACATCTTCAGCAATTATAAGTAATGCTTTACCAGACTTAGAAACACCTTCTAGCACAGGTAGTAATTCACGAATATTTGCTATTTTTTTATCTACCACTAAAATATATGGGCTTTCTAAATCAGTAGTCATATTCTCTTGGTTTGTAGCGAAATATGGAGATAAATATCCTCTATCAAACTGCATACCTTCAACCACATCTAGCTCATCTTCGAAGCCTTTACCTTCTTCTACTGTTATTACACCTTCTTTACCAACTTTTGCCATAGCTTCTGCGATGATTCTACCAACAGTTGCATCAGAGTTCGCAGATATTGTACCTACTTGCTCTATAGACTTAGCATCAGAGCATGGCTTAGATAAACACTTAAGCTCTTCCACTAGTTTGATAGCTGCCTTATCAATTCCTCTTTTTAAATCCATAGGATTCATACCTGCAGCAACAGCTTTTAAACCGTCTGTAAGTAGAGCCTGAGCAAGAACTGTAGCCGTAGTAGTACCATCACCAGCCACATCTGCGGTCTTTGATGCTACTTCTTTAACAATTTGCGCACCCATATTCTCAAACTTATCTTCTAATTCAATTTCTTTTGCTACAGACACACCATCTTTTGTAATTGTCGGTGCACCATAAGACTTATCTAAAACCACATTACGACCTTTTGGACCTAATGTCACCTTTACTGCATTTGCTAGTGTATTAACACCATCTAACATTTTCGCACGAGCATTATCTGAAAATAAAACTTCTTTAGCTGCCATTTTGTATTTCTCCTTTTAATAAATATTTAGTAAGACTATATTCAAAAATTATTATCCAATAATTCCCATAATGTCATCTTCTTTCATAATAAGAAGATTTTCATCACCAATCTTAACCTCACTACCTGCATACTTACCAAATAGTACTTTATCACCAACTTTAACATCCATTGGCTGAGTTGATCCATTATCTAGCTTTTTACCATTACCTGCAGCAACTACAACACCTTCACTAGGCTTCTCTTGAGCGCTACCTGTTAAGATAATGCCACCAGCAGATTTAGTTTCCTCTTCTGCACGACGAATTACAACTCTATCTTGTAACGGACGAATACTCATAACGATATTACTCCTTTATTTTGTTAAACATTTACTTATTTCATTTTTTAATTTATTTGCTCTGTAAAACTGTACTAAGTTTTACACCTTGCATAACTACATATTGTGCCACAAGTATATAATTTCAAGATTTATTTTAATTTTTTGTTATATTATCTCTATACAATTACAAAGCGCATATTGATAATGAAAAAATTATTCATAACATTAGTATTATTTTTTACTATGGCAACCTTATTTGCTGTAGATATACAAAGCAAACAAATAACAATAGATAATAATCAGATCCACTATTATGAAGTAGTTACATCTAATGATAAACCAAATTTAATTATGCTAACTGGAATTGCTACTACTGCAAACTTTTGGCCTAAAGATTTTATTAACAGCCTATCTAAAAACTATAACTTATATATTCTTGATTATCGAGGTTTTAATACAAAACAAGATACATCTAAATTAGACTACTCTATCAAAAATTTAGCCAACGATACAAACCTCTTCATTGATAAATTAAAATTACAAAACCTATACATATTAGGATGGTCTATGGGTGGAGCAGTTGCATTACAAACAGTATTTGATCACAAGCATGATTTCAATAAATTATACTTAATATCTCCAGCCATGCCACTTGCTAAAGACGCTGATTCTTTAGTTAAACAAAAGTCACCACCAATATTAAAAACCAAGAAAGATATCTATAACTTTGTATTTAATAACAATCTATACAACTATAATTCTATAAATCTAGATAAAGAACGCTCAAGATTCATAAACCCCGATATCACAAAACTATTCCCTAGTGATACAGTTTATGCCAAGCAAAAGATTGCTCTATATAGCTGGGTGGATAATAACCCAAATACTTTAAAAGATTTCACAAACTTAAATATAAACACATATATATTTATGGCTAAAAATGATCATATCTTAAACATTAAAAATAGTCAAAAAACCTTAGATCTTGTAAAAAATAAACCAAATTTTCATACAACGTATTTTGATCATTCTGGTCATGCTATTAACTGGGACTACTCCAAAGATCTATCTATATTAATAAATAATTTTAGAAAATAAAGAGAGAAAAGAAAGATATTTATTTTATTTTACAACTCAAACTATTAAGGTTTCCCTGAATAACATATGTTATATTTGTTGCATTACTAGTAGGCTTTACACAAGCCATATACTCTGAAGAGTTATTACCTACTGACTTCACAGCTTTATTCCATGGAATTATTACTATCTGATTATCTTTAAAGTTAACTTCCCCAATATTAGCAACCCAGCTTCTTGCCGTTACAGTATCATCTGCATTGACTTGATAATATGGTGTATTAGACTCTATAGTCACATTTACGATATTATCTGAAACCTCTGGTGATGGTGCAGGAGTATCTTCTTGCTCATCAGTCTGGTTACCTGCTGAACTATCATTAGCCGTTACTTTAATATCCATAGCTTTCTGCCATGCTTGTGCACCAGCAATCTCACTTGAAACGATTAACTTGTAATTACCTGGGTTAGCATCTAACACTTTCCAATTAAGATTATATGTCTGCATTGGACTTATTTTGATGTCAGATACTCTATCAACTAAGTTACCTTGCTCATCCTGTAATGTAACAGCTACTTGTGACTCTAGTGAGCTATGAGACATTATATTTGCATCTATGTATAACGACCCATCTTGCGCTAATTTATATTCTGGTTGGAAATCCATTAAATGTAATTGGTTATGGATATTATGATTAGCAATACTATGTTCGATAGTCACTTGTGAATATGGTTTATTAGCTGTCTGATAAACATAGACCTCATATGTACTTGGTGATACGATACCATATGAGTTTTTAACACCTGCAATGATATTATTATCTAACTTATCAACGCTTAACTCGTTAATTTTTTCTGCAACTTGCATAAATAAGTCAGCAGGAGTAAGTCCTTGCGGAACAGTCATTAACTCATATTCTTGTTCAACACCATTAGAAAACATTGATATACTAATGATATCGCCTGATTTTACATTCATAGGGTTAATATTAAACTTAGTAGCTTCTACCGGATAGTCTTTTTGAACT
Organism: Elysia chlorotica; assembly: GCA_003991915.1. Classification (NCBI taxonomy): domain Eukaryota; kingdom Metazoa; phylum Mollusca; class Gastropoda; family Plakobranchidae; genus Elysia; species Elysia chlorotica. The sequence goes on from RQTK01001529.1 coordinate 15,723, forward strand.
TCAGAACCATCAGAGCTTGTATTATCTTCTTGCTGAACTTTACCAATTAACTTCCATGGACCATACAATCTGTTAGGATCTGGTTTTTCACCAGGGTTAACCCACCATTTACTGCTATATACATTACCTTCATACACAACCTTAGTATTAGTAGTAGGGTACTGTTTAGTCTCATCATAAAAAGGTATACCACTAGCAGATACTTCCTCTGTACTCTCATTATTATTTTGAGAGTTGTTTTCTTGGTCTGTTTGATCCTGATTACCTGTATTTTGAGTATCTTGATCAGAACTTGTATCATCTTGTTCACTTGGGGCTGTTGTATTACCATTTGTCTCGATAATTGTTCCTGCAGGCTTATCTGATGTAAAGTCTAAGTCTAACAGGTTATAAAAACTCATTCTTGTATCATCTACATCCCACTCTGCCATTATTATTTGGTAGCCAGATCTAGCAGGCATTGTACATGTATATGTTAATCCAGATGCTGATGGCTGGTTTGGAGCAACCCATGCTGGTTGTGGATTGTAACAGTTCAAAGGTGTATTCTCAAAATCAGCTCTTGTTAATAGCTTATTAGGATTCCAACCTTCTTTAGTAATATAAAATTTAAAATGCTTAGACTTATGGTTTGCTGTAAAACTCCATCTAATGTCTAATGGCTGTCCTGGCCTAACAACAGTTTTAGCCCATCTACTTTGCTCTTGCTCATCTAGTGGCTCAAACCCTGAAACCTCAGCACTACCCATATTATTGTCAATAAAACCAAGATCAAAGGCCTGATCTACTTGCTCTATAGATTGAGGCTCGTACCTTGCTCTATTACCACAATCAAAATTTTTACCATCTTTGCACAATAGTGCTCTTGATGCAGGGCTACTAACATAACCATGTGAGTACGCTTGGGAAGACGCTAACATCAACACACCTGAAAATAATACTATTTTTTTAATCTTCATAAGTTCACCTTCCTATCTATATTTGACTAACATATACCATATTGGTATACATTTATTATTGATAAACTTAAGCAACGTATCAAGCTTAAGGGCAAAACATTAATTATAATTCATCTTCATAATCAGATGAATATTAGGCCAACGATACTAGATATAATGTATAATAATTTGAACACAAGCACCTATAGCTCAGCTGGATAGAGTATCGCCCTCCGAAGGCGAAGGTCAGGCGTTCGAATCGCCTTAGGTGCGCCAGCTATAAACCATTTATGGATTTATAGGCCAACAGCCGGCTACAAACCTATCTGCATTTGATCCCATATCTGGCATACCATTATATGTATTGTTCATAGTTCCAGAATCTGCTCTATATTCATTATCTCCTCCATCCCAATCAGCTTTGGCAACACCTCTATTAATAGACTGTCCAGCACCACTATCGCCACCCCATGCAGGATCTTGAGATTCTAACCACTCATATCCTTCGTTACATCGAATAGCCCATGAGTTTCCAACAACATAAAATGTAGCATTAGCAGATGCAGCATTTTGGTTTAGAACATTTACAATGTCTTGAATAGTTGCATCTCCATTCAAAGCAGGATCATCTGCCCGAGGAAATACATGGCTATAAGTTGGTGTTGGACTAGGAGATGGGGATGGGGATGGATCAGAGCTAACATTAAGCACACCTGATGTTGTACCATTATATGTTTTCGATCCTATCTTAAAAATCATATTTGCTGATAAATTATGACTTTCATTTGTAGCATATAATACACTTGCAGATAATATACCCGCCACTATATAAGTTATTACTTTCTTCATATAATTACTAAAACCATTTTTGTTAACTAAAAATTATTATTAACAAAATATACATATAGCATTTAATTATAGCAAGGCTATTTGCTAAAAAGATAAGTTTAGCAAACCATTATAGACTCATTTTCTAAAAAAACACTATATATATTGTTTACATTAACTAAAATAGATATATTAGTAATAAACTATATATGATTTTTATTAAACAATGAAAAAACCATCTAAAACTCTTACATTAATTATATTAGCATGCTTAACAACAACCCTACAAAGCTGCTCTCACATAAAACTAAAAACTATTCCAGCAACAACTAAAATTGAAAACATATGTATAAAACATAATGACCACACAAATATAGATGATTTTGAAAAAACAATTTACGAACAGTTACAGCTTCGAACAATGAACCCCTATTATTTAAAAGATGTGAAGGATGCATCTCAATGTAATGCTATACTGACATACGAAGCTGATAGTACAGTGATCGATATTAATCCGAATATTGAAGATGCTCAAATAAGCTTATATAGTACGGATGGAAATAAATATTTACTTGGTAGAATAAAATATGAAGCACCATCAGATATCGTTGCTAATAATGATAACTCAATCACAAAAAATTTAGTCCCTGCGATGTTAAATAAACTCTTTCCATACAACAAACAAGTAGATACTACTATGGATCTCAGTGATACAAGAGATTTTGACTCTTCAGATCCTAGAGATACATCTCCAGTGAGAGATTTAACTGGGAGACATGAAGGCTTTTCAAATTCAGGAATGATAAATGAATTTCCTTGGGGTAAAGATAGTTTAAAAAATTCTGGACATCTGAAAAACTTAAAATCATTAACATACCTGCCTTAAAACTATTTACTTATAGTTAGTGGCTGCCTGCTCTATTCTCCTAATGTTGTAAAAACTAGCTAACATTACGATATAAAAATCACAAATAGCTCAAAGAAACTAACTATTTAGTTTAGTCGTTTTAAATAAGGCTATGAAAATATATTAGATAAAGTTTTAAGACTATAAGTAAAAATTCTTAACAACAGATACGCAGAATTTATTTAATTCTGAAGCTTGATCATAGCTAACTGATTCAGTATAACATCTTAACTCTGGAGCATTTCCAGAACCTCTAAAATGAACAATATCATCATTAGCAAATGTTATTCTAACACCATCTGTAGCGTCTATATTTATAACGCTTGCATTATCTTTATATGACAACAATTCATTAATCAACTTCGAATCAGTTTGTTGTGCCGCTCTTAAAACCATATTACTTTGTTCTGACTCTACATGATCAATTTTGCTACTTTCAGTATAGCGAGGTGGTAGATCTGATAGTAATTCTGAAATACTACAGTTTTGTTCAATTGATAACATTAATACTGACAGTATAGCAATAGTAGCATCTCTTGTAGCTAGAGGACTAAGTTCACAACCATTACGTTTTGCAGTCGTTGCTAGTAGAAAACCTCCATTAGCCTCATATCCACCAACAGCCTTATTACCAGATTCTAGTAGATCATTCATAGCATCAATTACAAAAGGTGAACCTATTTTTGTCCTAATAATATTATCAAAAATTCCACTTTTCTCTAATGCTGTATTACTACTAACAGGAGTAACTATTGATGAAATATTTAAATACTTAGCTGTCAGTATTCCTACTATATCACCCTTTAGCCAATTACCGTTTTCGTCACTAATTAATGGTCTATCACCATCACCATCCGTGGAAACAATGCTATCTAAATTATGCTGCCCCATCCATTGTTTAGCTAATACAATATCTTGTGGACGAATTGCTTCAGTATCTACAGATATGAACTTTTTAGAATAACCCAATGGTAGTACATCAGCACCTAATTTTTGTAAAATTTCTTTTAATAGAATACTTGCAACAGATGAATGTTCATATAGACCAATTTTTTTACCTGACAAGCAATTCTTCGGGAAAAAATCGATATATCTCTTTATAAACATATTTATACCATCGGTATTTACTTCTGGTAAGATTAGCTTACTGATTGACATATCATCAGCATTAAACTGCTGTTCTGGAAAATCTACAGTTTGGCCTAAAATAACAGCTTCATCCTGCTTTAGAATTTCACCAAACGGAGTATTAAACTTGATACCGTTACGGTCTTCAGGAATATGACTTCCAGTAATCATAATAGAAGCTATTTGGTGCTCAATACCATATGACATAACTGCTGGTGAAGAAATTTCACCACAAAAAACTGGTATAAACCCTGCATCAATTATAGCCTTAATAATAACAGCTGTAATTCTAGGACTACTTTCACGCAAATCATGTGCAACAACTATTTCTGTTGACTTTTTTAAGTCATACTTTTGCTCTAAAAATTGAATAAAAGCAGTTGTATAACACCAACATACTTTGTCTGTAATGTCTGTGACAAGGCCACGCATACCACTAGTACCGAACTTTACTCCACTTGATACTACTAAATCACTAATTAATATTTTAGTCATGTCATCATTTAAGTATTTAAATATCGTAAACTAATTATACAGCAAATAAACTTGTGTATAAATTGAATTTTGAAACATCATTAAAGAATCACATTTATAATGTATATGCTATTTTTTAGAAGAGTAAACTAAGTTACCAAAAACTTTGTTTAGAAATCCTATTTTCTTAGCCATTAATATTATAACTGGATTAAATATTTTTGTAAGATATGTACTTTTACCCAATATATCTTTACGGTACTGTCTTATAAATTCCGAAGTACAGAAAAGCTTCTCATCTTGTGGTTTGAATATACCTGACTGATTATGGTTAATAATTTCTTTTATTTCTTTTGACAAATTATCAATATGCAAAACACTTCTTTGATTTTTTATATCAGGAAAAATAAACGCAATTTTAGCTAATTTAACTAATTTTGGGTAATTTCCTTTTGAACCTTCACCATAAATCATCGGCGGTCTTATTATAGCGACTTTAAAGTCATCGGCGGCTAATGATTCAATCTTAATCTCTGCTTGTAATTTACTATCACCGTAGAAATCATCTGGCTTTGGTATTGTATTATCATCTATGATCTTCTGCTGACCTATTGGGGCACTATCACCAAAAATAATAATACTACTCATGAAAATAAACTGTGATACACCATCATCTTTTGCCTTCTTAGCAATCTGATGTGTAAGCTCTGTATTTACAGCATAGTATTTGCTTTTAAGGCTAGGGTCTTTAGATGTATGTGCAATACCAGCGACATGTAGTATAGTGTCATACTTAGATAGATCAAGTTCAGCTACGGATATGTCTTTTAGTGAAATTTTATCAACATCAAAATCATTAGAGCAATACTCAGCAAAACTATTACCTATATAACTATTTACACCCGTGATTAAGACTCTTTTTTTCACTTTAAGTCCTCTTTCTTACCAAGAGCACCTGTTCCACCCTCTACTACACCTTTTTTTGAAAAAACAGAAAATGCTGTTAAAAATATACATTTCACATCTAACCATGTACTTCTATTATCAACATAATAGCCATCTAATTTTGCTTTTTCAGAAATAGGAAGCTCATCTCTACCATTAATCTGCGCCCAACCTGTCAAACCAACAGGAACATCATTAGCTCCATATTTATCTCTCTCTGCAATCAAATCATCTTGATTCCATAAAGCTGGTCTAGGACCTACTATACTCATTTCACCTTTTAATATATTTATTATCTGAGGTAATTCATCTAAAGATGTTTTTCTTAAAAACGCACCCACTTTAGTTATGCATTTAGTTGGATCTTGCAGCAAATGTGTTGGCATGTCTTTTGGAGTATCAACATACATAGTTCTAAACTTATATATATAAAAAAAACTCTTACCTATTCCATATCTCTTTTGCTTGAAAAAAATAGGACCTTTTGAATCCTTTTTTATGAAAAATATAGTTAGTAAAAAAACTGGACTCAGTAAAACTATACCTACTAAAGACAGTACAACATCTAATAATCTTTTTATGATTTTATAAAACATTTAACACCTAATAATAAACACCACTATAAGCAATTATACATTATCAAATACTCTTTACATAGAAGTAGAAAATGTATTAGACTATTTTATTTATTAGGCTTATGGTCAAATTCTGGGATAATTTGTTTTAAAACAGATAGATAATCAACATCTTCGCTTATTAGATTTGTTATTTCTTTATTTAGATCATTAATATCATAAAATGTTTTTCGCCCAATCAATATGTCTTTAAAATCAGTTCTTACATCTGTTTCATCGATAAGTAACTCTTCGTAAAGTTTCTCTCCTGGGCGCAATCCTGTTATCTCTATTTGAATGTCTTCTCTACCTGAAAGCTTTCTAAACTGTTTTGCTAGGTTCATAATTTTAACAGGTTGACCCATATCTAAAACAAAAACTTCTGAATTTTCTGCAATAGCTCCAGCTTGTAATACTAATTCACAAGCCTCTGGTATTAGCATGAAATATCTTGTAATATCTTGATGTGTAACAGTGATTGGACCACCATTTTTAATCTGCTCTTCAAACTTAGGAATAACACTACCGCTACTACCCAATACATTACCAAATCTTACTGCTACTAGCTTCGTGTTCTTAGAGTCAACATTTTGTAAGTATAATTCACAAACTCTTTTTGTTGCACCCATCACATTTGTTGGCCTTACAGCCTTATCAGTAGATACTAATATAAATGATTCAACATTATTCTCTATAGCACAATCTATAGCATTTTTAGTACCTATCACATTATTTACAATAGCGTTTTGTGCATTATCTTCTACTAGTGGCACATGCTTGTATGCTGCAGCATGAAAAACTATAGATGGCTTATAGGTTTTAAATACTTTTTGTAAGTTCGGCTTATTAACAACACTACATAAAACCGATTTAAAATCAGCACCAAATATTTCTTCTGAAATTTTATATAGATTATATTCACTGTGATCCACTAGAACCAACTGTTTTGCACCATATTTGACACATTGCCTGACTATTTCAGATCCAATACTCCCACCTGCTCCAGTCACCAATACAACCTTGTTATTGATAAAAGAAGAAATACTCTCCGTATCTAAACTTTTTGTGTTTCTTGAAAGAAGATCATATAATGAAACTGGCTTAAGTTGAGATAAAAAACTCTTATCTTGCAGTATATTTTCTAGCGGTGGTATTATCTTAATTTCAGCAAACTCATCTTCTAAATCATTATAAATATCCTTCATCTTAGAACTAGAAATATTTGATAATGCGATAACAAGTAGGTCAAACTTTTTAGTACTTAACATTTGTCTTAGCTGAGCCATGGATAAAACTCGTTTTCCATCTATACTACGTTTTTGTAGCTCAGGGTTATCATCAACGAAATATCTAACCTGATATTCTGTAGCACTAAGCTCTTGAGCGATTTTAGTACCAGCAGCGCCAGCACCGTATACAACAGCTTGCTTTGTCTTCTCTATTTTACTTTTGTTTTTAAAATACCAATACATATAAACAGAGAAATTTAGCAAGAACAAATAAAACAAAAACTCAGAAAACAGCTGTGACAATGATATATAACCATAGAAAATTATAGCAATTACTACAAATACAGGGACATTGACAATAACCTTACGTAGAAATGTTTTTTGTGTGGATTTGTGCCAACTAGCACTATAGTCTCTCAATAATAAAAACGATGCTAAACATCTTAGTGATGCATCCCACAACATAAAACTTCCCGAAACATCATCTTTAAAAATAAATGCTGTCCATGAAACAGTAACTACTGATAAAAATATAATAACTAAAAAGTTCAACAGTCTTTTGTCGTATAGATACTTCATATATTTATAAATTTGTATATTGTACTATGAGTATATCAAATATAGTCAAATCTAACTATATTCGAAAATAGGAATATCTAAATTAATATTGATATAAAGAAGAATATGTTCCAAAAGAACATAAGATTGAGATAGTTTTATTTATGATTCAGAGGTTTTCGCGGCACCCTTAGGCTTTCTACGAACACGACGCTTTGGTTTTCTTTTTTTATGCTTATTCTTAGGCTTAGGTACATCGTTATCTCTAGCATCAAAAGGTTTCTTTTTACCTCTAGAACTGCTAACTTCAGCTAGCTCAAAGTCAATTTGAACTTTATCCATATCCGCTCGAATTACCCGAATTTCAATCTCCTGTCCTATTTTAAATACTCTATGTGTACGCTTACCAATTAGTATGCTTTTTGCTTCATCAAATATATAGTAGTCACCAGGAATGGTTGATACATGAACTAAGCCTTCGATATACATATTTTTAAGTTCAGCAAATAAACCTAGACCATTTACATGCATAACTTTTGCTTGTAATGTATGACCAATATAGTCCTGCATAAAGTAACACTTCAACCAGCCCTCTACTTGCTTAGATGCGCCATCAGCATTTCTTTCTTGAGAAGATGCATTATCACAAATATTAGCAAGTTCTGCAGATTTATAGTCATACCCACCATACTTATGCTCACCTATAACTGATTTGATAATCCTATGTACTACCAAGTCAGGGTATCTACGAATCGGAGAAGTAAAATGAGTATACTCTTTATAAGCCAAACCAAAATGGCCAGCATTATCTATACTATATATAGCTTGATTCATACTTCTTAGAGTCATCATTTGAATATCTTCAAAATCAGTACGATCTTTAATTCCATTTAACATCTCAGCTAGAGCCTGCGGTGTTACCTTGCCATCTTTACTATATGCAAGATGAATACCATGACGCGACAGATATTTTTTAAGAGTATCCATCTTATCTTCTTTTGGCTCACTATGAACTCTAAATGGTGAGGTTTTTTTATGTTTAATCACAAATTTAGCTGCAGCAACGTTCGCCATTAGCATACATTCTTCAATCAATCTATGAGCATCATTACGATGTCTTGGTATGATAGATTGGATATGATTATGATCATCAAAAATAATTTGTGTTTCCACTGTATCAAAATCTATAGCCCCGCGCTCTTGACGTGATGCATGTAGCACTTTATATAAGTTATATAGATCAAAAATATTTGGAACTAATTCAGGTGTTTTAGATATTATACAGTTCGGTTTTTTATCTAATAAGCTAGCAACATCAGTATATGTTAAACGAGCTTTAGACTTAATGACTGCTGAGTAAAATTTATATCTGGATAATGCACCCTTTGCACTAATATTCATTTCACAAACTAATGAAAATCTATCAACATTTGGTTGTAATGAACACAAACCATTTGATAAGTTTTCTGGTAACATTGGAATAACATATCCAGGGAAGTATACAGATGTTGATCTATGTCTAGCATCTAAATCTAGAGCAGAATCTTTCTTAACATAATTAGAAACATCTGCTATGGCTACATATAGCTTCCAACCACCTGTTTTTGTCTTATGAGCATAAACAGCATCATCAAAATCTTTAGCATCTTCACCATCTATAGTTACAAATGGCATATCTCTTAAATCTACTCTACCGCCTAGCTCGACATCATCAGATATCTCTTCTACTATTTTAAGAGCTTTTTTAGTCCACTGGTCAACCAAGTCATACTTTTTACTAGCTATCATCATAGCTTCTTTGACTGGCGATACAGCTTCAACTTCTTTTACAAATTTTGCAACTGCAGAGCTAGACATACTTGGTTGAATAACAATTTCTGCCTCTATAAGAGAATTATGCTCTATTCTTTGCTTAGGTGGCAGCAATGTTATATCTTGGTTAGCATTTTTACTAACAGGCTTTAAAAAATGTCCATCAAAACTTTTATAATAATAACCTGTAATTTTATCAGTAGCTCGTCTAACTATAGATTTTATCTCCGCATCAAATAAACCACGCTTATTAATTCCTAAGACTTGAGCTGTTACCTCATCACCCACAAACAACATCTTAGCTTGATTCGCAATAATATTTACTTTCATCTTTTGTGTGTGTGAAAATAACTGCATTCTACCATCTCTGTCTGTAGAAACTTTAGATGTTATATATAATGGTTTTTGCTCTAACAAGCCAAAGTATGACTTATCTTTAGCAATCTGCTCATCTCTTACCATGGCACCAAGACGGTTTATCAGACCTTCTAACATGGTTCTTTTAGTTATCTCTAGTGCTTCTGCAATATTATCTAAACTTGTTGGATAACCAACATCTTTTAGATACTGTAATATTACATCTCTACTTGGTATTGGATTTTCGTATTTTTGTGCTTCTAGATCCTTATTTGGATCGTTTTTTATATTATATTTATTCACTTATTATTTCCTGATCAAAAAATTTTTTATTAATTAGTATCCCTTGATCAAACTCGGCTATAGCCACAAATTTATCTTTATCAAAGAGTCTAATCACTCCATTTAGCTGAGGCTTTTCTTCTATTCTGCCCTTGTTATACAGCTCGTATTTCTCTTGTTCTGTAAGAGAGTATATCGGTTTATCTAAAAAAACCTGTTCCACATTATTTATAGTAGCAAGTTTTTGCTCTAAGGTTAAATCATTTAACTGTTCTATCTGATATGAGTCATCCAAACTAAATGGTCCACTCTTTGTTCTACGCAGAGCAGACAAATGTCCTCCACAACCTAATTTCTTACCTATATCTATAGCTAAACTACGAATATATGTACCTTTTGAGCTTCTCACAGATATTTCTATAGTATCTTGGGTATATGCTAACAGTTTTAATTCATAAATAGTTATTAATCGTGGCTTTATTTCGACCTTCTCGCCTTTTCTTGCTAGCTTATAAAGCGGCTGCCCATTATGTTTTAATGCAGAAAACATTGGTGGCACCTGACTAATTTGTCCTCTAAAGTCATCTAATACTGACTCTAGCTTCTCTTGATTTAGTGAAGGAATACTTTCAGACTGACTTATAGTCTCACCCTCTGCATCACCACTATCAGTTTCAGCTCCTAACTGTATCGTAGCGACATATTCTTTATCACAGTCAAGTAAGTACTGAGCAATTTTAGTAGCCCTACCAAAGCAAATAGGCAGAACACCTGTAGCCATTGGGTCTAATGTACCTGTGTGACCTGCTTTTTGTGCATTATATAGATACTTAAGTTTCTGAAGAATTCTATTTGAAGACATTCCTTTTGGCTTATCGATAATAATAACACCATTAAGGTTTAATCTATTTTTTTTCATATATTCCCTTTTGCTCAAGAATTGAAAGTATCTCACCGGCAGCTTTCTGCTCAGCTTTCTTTCTTGAACTTGATTTAGATTCGACTTTTATCTCTAACTCTTTAGATTCAGCTGATACTGTAAATACTTGCTCATGATCTTTTCCTTCTATTTCTGCAATCTCATAAGTAGGTAATGAATATGAATTCTGTAACAGCACCTCTTGCAGCTTAGACTTATTATCTTTACTACTTAAAACATCAATAGTGAGTGAATCAAATATTTGTTCATACAATTTCAACACACTAGTTTTAGCAGTTTCAAAATCACTATCTAGATATATAGCACCAATAATAGCCTCAAGGACATCCTCAAGAATTCTGTCTCTATTCTGAGTTCCACCCTTTAGTTCGCTATTTCCAAGAATCACATATTCATCTAAACGAAGAGTTCTTGCAATTTTTGCTAGTGTTACACCTTTTACCAGCTTAGTCCTAACTAATGACAGTTTACCTTCAGCAGCATTAGGGAATCTATTAAACAACTCCTCAGCCACTACAAAACCTAAAACAGCATCACCTAAAAACTCTAATCTTTCATAGTTATTTTTAGATTTACTGCGGTGAGTCAATGATCTTACTAAATGAGAATTGTCTTTGAATTTATAACCAAGAATTTGGTATAACTTTGTATAATCAGGCATTACAACTAAAACATCCTACCTATTTGATTCCATCTAACTTTTTTATCAATCTTATCCCAACTCATCCAAACTATCTTAGCCTTACCAACTAGATCTTTCTCAGGTACAAAACCCCAATAACGACTATCTTGACTATTATCACGATTATCACCCATCACAAAATAATGACCTGCAGGAACTTTTAAATTTTCAAAATCTTCTGATTGAATAGCATTTATCCAATCCACTTGATGCTTAACACCAAGCAAATCCTCGGTACAAACAGTATCACCTTGAGTTCCAGCAGCATCTTTATTGTAATAATTAACATAGTCACGATTACAATTTGTATAAGCTAGTTTTTTACCATTAATAGTTAACATCTTATCTTTATAAGAGATAACATCACCAGGCACACCAACCACACGCTTGACATAATCAATATCTGGATTAACAGGAAAATGAAACACTAAAATATCACCACGCTTTGGCTCTGACATTTTAATAAGAGTTTCATTAGTAAATGGTGCTCTGATACCATAAGCAGTTTTATTTACAAAAATAAAATCACCCACAGGCAAGGTTGGTGTCATTGATGCAGTCGGAATCAAAAAATTACCAACCAAGAATGTACGCAATACAAAAACTATTACAAAAACACTAAACAATGATCTAGCTTGATCTGCGATAAATGGAGCTTTTAGACCATTATCTTTATAGAACTCTCTTTTTTGTTTTTTATTTAAAACTGCAAGCTGATCTTTGTATGGTGCTAAACGTTTTTTTTGAAAAAAGAAAAAATCAGAAAGATAAATAATACCACTAGCTATAGTTAAAAATAACAGCCAGAAAGTAAAACTCAAACTATATAGTATAGATATATCCATAAGGCTTAGCTCTTAATTCTGTCCTTTTGAACAAAATAGCCAACACCCCTAATTGTTTGAATAAGATTTGGTACATCAATTTTCTTTCTTAAATTATGCATGTGTACTTCTAGAGTATTCGTATCCATCTCTTTATCTGTAGAATACACCTCTTCTAAAAGCTGACTCTTAGGAACTACTCTACCAGCATTATTCACAAGAATTGACAATAACGCTAATTCTTTCTTAGAGACAGGAATAATCATACCATTTTTAGTAACAGTCTCAGAGCTTGGGTTAAAGCTATAATCACCAAACTTAATTTCTTTATTCATGTTATTTGCTGATTTTGCTTCAGATCTACGTGACACAGCTTTTACTCTAGAAATCAATTCTCTAAGCTCAAACGGTTTAGTTAAATAATCATCTGCACCTAAATCCAAACCTTTAACCTTATCATCAGTACTATCTCTAGCTGTTAATAGGATTATAGGAGTTTTAATGCCCTTAGCTCTTACATTCTCAAGAACTTCCAGACCTGTTTTTATAGGCAGACCGATATCTAAAATCACGATATCATAAAGGCCAGATTCTATAAACATCTGTACAGCTTCGCCGTCAGAAGCTAAATTCACAATAAAACCTTCGTTTTGTAATGCTTTTAATAAGCCTTCACCTAAATCTAAATCATCTTCTGCTAATAGTAGTCTCATAACTCACCTTTTATTTTATTTATTATTTTATTTTCAAAATTCTAGAGCACCAGTATACTGCATAATAAACATAAAGAAAATATTTATTTTAAATTTGACAGCCTAGTTACTTAATCATTTTTGATAGTTCCTTAGATCTATCAATATTTGCTTGTATCGCTTTATCAACCATTTCAGAGATTCCCATTTCATTAAAAACTCTTAATGACTCTGCCGTTGTACCCTTATTAGATGTGACATTTTCACGCAATTTAGCAATACTTTCATTTGATTGTTTCACCATTTCAGCGGCACCTAAACATGTTTGCATAACAAGTTTTTGTGATTTATCAGATGATAAACCGCGCTTTTCAACCGCTTCAACCATAGCTTCCATAAACCTATAGAAATAAGCCGTACCAGAGCCAGAACATGCAGATATCAAATCTAATTCATCTTCAGTATCGGCAATAGCGACCACACCCATAGTTTTTATAATTGCCATAACATCTTTTTTTTGCGAATCAGTTATCTCAGAATTAAAATAGACACCAGAGGCACCGTAGCCTATTCCACTAGGAGTATTTGGTATAACCCTAGCTAATGCAGTATCAATACCCAGCACTCTCTCATAAACAGCAGCTCTAACACCAGCAATTACCGTTAAAATGATCTTTTGTGAAGATATATCATCTTTTATTAGTGGCAACACATCTAACATTTGCTGAGGTTTAATTGCTAGCACTACAACATCGCTATTGCTAGCAGTCGAAGTAATATCTTTGGAGGTCAATACACCATAAACACTATTAAGTTTTTGCAATTTATCATCATTTCTATCAACGACAGTTATTTTTGCTGGTTCATAACCATTATTAATAAGCCCAGCAACCATAGCCTGCGCCATATTACCACCACCGATAAAACATATACTATTGTTATACATAGCAAATACCTAGTTCTTCAATTTTTTGTATATTAAAATAATAACATTTATAAAAAATATTGCTAATATATCCACTAGAGTTAGATAAATGAGACAGAACAGTGAAACAAATTATATTAGCATCAAGCAATCCTGGCAAAATAAAAGAATTTAAAGAAATTTTTGCTCAATTTGACATAGAAATCATCCCTCAAACAGAATTTGATATTCCAGATGCTATTGAGGATGGTCTTAGTTTTATTGAAAATGCGATAATAAAAGCAAGAAACTGTAGTAGGCACACAGGATTACCTGCCATCGCAGATGACTCAGGCCTTGAGGTTAGTATGCTAGATGGCAGACCAGGAATTTATTCAGCAAGATATGCTGGTACTCATGGAGATAGCAATGCTAACAACAACAAACTCCTTAAAGATATGGAAAACATTACGGATAGATCTGCAAGATTTGTTTGTGCAATCGCATATACAAAACATGCTAATGACCCCACGCCTATCATATCTGTTGGTTATTTAAATGGTGAGATTGGCCTACAAAAACAAGGAAGTGACGGCTTTGGATATGATCCATTATTTATCCTAAAGGATCTAAATGAGTCTCTAGCAGAAGTATCTAAAGACTATAAAAACCAAATAAGCCACAGAGCTAAAGCAATTGATAACTTTATAAAAGATAATAACATGAAAAACATATAAAAATCTAAACTACACAACCTATTTTATATGCTATAATCTAATGCAATAGATTTTTATAAATTATAGTTAGATAGTGAACCAATTAAAGAGATTAGCATATAAAACAATTATATATCTTTATTCAAGTATGTTTATGATATATATACCTGTTGTATATCTTATGAGCCTTAAAAAAAGTCTAAAAAATAAAAACTATCGTCAGAGAGTGGGTGAGAGATTTGCAAACACTAAGATCAGACTTAAAGATTGTATATGGATTCATTCAGTTTCAGTTGGTGAGACACTATCAGCAGAACCATTAGTCAAAGAATTAATAGAAAAATACCCAAATGAAAGATTTGTATTAACCACTACAACTCCAACAGGAAGTGATGTTATTACAAAATTATATGGCAAATATGAAAATGTTCATCACATGTATATACCGTACGATGTCCAGGCATTTGTAAATAGATTTTTCGCAAAACTTAATCCAAAGATGTTTATTATAATAGAAACAGAAATCTGGCCAAACATTCTAAATAAATGCTTTGAAAACAATATACCTGTAATTATAGCTAATGCTAGATTATCTAGAGGATCATTTAGAAATTACATGAAAATACCTTTTGCAGGTAAAAATTTGTTTTCTAGAATATCAAACATTAGCGCGCAAACAGATAAAGATGCTCGTAGGTATAAAGAACTAGGCGTAGCACCAGAAAAGATAGATGTTACAGGAAACTTGAAATATAGTCTTATACGACCATCAGATATTTCCGAGAAAATGTCTAAAATCATAAAAAACATAAATAAAAGGCCTGTTTGGATCGCTGCAAGCACCCATGACGGTGAAGAGAAAATAATACTAAATGCTCATAAAGAAATCCTTAAAACAATACCTAATTGCTTATTGATACTTGTGCCTAGACACAAAGAAAGATTTTTAAGTGTTGAAAAAAGAATAGTGGCTAGCCAGCTAAGTTATAAAAAAAGAAGTGTTGACATGGATAATGTTGATGAAAACACACAAGTATATTTAGGTGATACTATGGGTGAACTACTCTACCTATACTATCTTGCTGATATAGCATTTGTCGGTGGTACACTAATTAGTAATGGCGGTCATAACTTTTTAGAGCCTGCGGCTTTAAAAAAACCTATAGTATGTGGCCCAAGCCTATATAATTTTGGCGACATTTCAAAAGCTCTAAAAGAAAATGATGGTTTACAAGTTATTAACAATCAACAAGGTCTAACTAAAAAAGTCACATCTTTACTTCAAGATAAGAAAGAATTAGAAAGAGTTTCAGAAGCAGCATATGAGACATTTATGACTCATAGCAATGTTCTAGAAAAACAGATCAAACAAATTAGTAAGTACTTATGATAACTACAGAATTGCTAGAGCACTTTAATACTTTTTCCAAAAATACCCTAGATAACATAGATTCACCATCAGAAACCATTAAAAACGCAATCCAATACAGTTTTTTTAGTGGTGGAAAAAGAATCAGAGCCCAGTTTGTATACTCCATAGGCTCAATATACAATATAGCCCTAACTGATTGCCATAAAATAGCTTTTGCAGTAGAGGCAATTCACACATATTCTCTAATACATGATGATTTACCAGCAATGGATAATGACGCACTACGAAGAGGAAAACCAACATGCCATATCAAGTACAATGAATCTACAGCAATATTAGCTGGTGATGCATTACAGGCTTTGGCTTTTGAAGTAATGCAAGATATTGATTGTGATAGCATCACTCAATTAAGAAAAATAACCAAATTATTGGCCCAGTGTTGTGGCATATCCGGAATGGTATCTGGTCAGCAACTAGATATGGAAGGAGAAACCAAGCAATTAACATTAGAGGAGCTAGAAATAGTTCATTTAAATAAAACTGCAAAAATGTTTATTGCAAGCATTGTAATACCGTACATACTCAGCAAAGAATATAATCACAATGTAGAAAATATATTAATTGATATTGCAAAAGATATAGGCCTACTTTTTCAAATACAAGATGATATATTAGATGTTACATCAACTACCGAAAAACTTGGTAAGACATCAGCTAAGGATATCCATTCGGGTAAATCAACATATGTATCTCTACTTGGATTATCTACCGCTAAAGATCATCTGACAAGCATTGAATCTAGGATAAAGCAGAAGCTAGATAGCTTAAACTTACATAAAGCTAAAGTCTCATCTATAAAAACAATCATCTCTACTGTAGTAAATAGAAAGTACTAGTAATTTTTGTTACAATAATAGCAGTAAACACTTCAAACTAGATATAATGAAAACTTCACATAAGATATATGCATGGTCAGTGCATCTTTTTACGTCTCTAGGGGCTGTATTCGGCATACTAGCTATAATCTACTCAATTGAAGCAGCTAAGGCTCATACATTGGGTGATATGAGCTTATTTTATACAAGCATTAAATACTCAATGTACAGCATCATAATAGCTATTCTTATTGACTCGGTTGATGGCACTATGGCAAGATTAGTCGATATAAAAAAACTAGCTCCTCTAGATGGCGCTCTGTTAGATAATATTATTGATTTTACAACATACTCTATTGTACCTTGTATTTGGATTTATGTTACTTCAGTAGTTAGTCAAGAGTGGCTAATTCCGGTAATTATTATGATCACAATTTCTTCTTCATATCAATTCTGTCAACCTAATGCTAAAACTAATGATAATTTCTTTGTCGGCTTTCCTAGCTACTGGAATGTAATTGTTATGTTAATGCTTTGCCTTCAATCACAACAATGGTTAAATGAGTTTATAATAGTGGTCTTAACTATAAGTTCATTTGTACCAATTAAATATATATACCTATCTCGTATTGAAAATATAAGCAACTCTAATTTAGTTAAGATTTTCACACTAGCTTTCACAATCCTTGCATCTACATCTACACTAATTGCTGTTGCTATATACCCAAATAAAACTCCTGACACACTCACATACATAATGATAGTATTTATAGTCTTCTACATAGGATTCAGCATCAAACTAAATTTAATGCCTAAGAAAATTTAGTTTTATATTTTCTAACACTAATATGCTAATATTATAGCATTGTTAACTAATTCTTATAGTTTCTATGGAAGTTCTAAACCAAACAGAAAGACAAAAATTATTTGTAGAAAATATTTTTCCTTATAAGCACAAAATACCTCGCAAGGTATATGAAAAACAAAAACATCACTTACAAATAGAGTTACTAAAACTACAAAAATGGGTAAAAGAAAACAATAAAAAATTGTTAATCATTTTTGAAGGTCGAGATGCAGCAGGTAAAGGTGGAACCATTAAAAGAATGATGGAACACTTAAATCCTCGTGGTGCAAAAGTAATCGCACTAGAAAAGCCAACTGAGATTGAAAGAAATCAATGGTATTTTCAAAGATATATAAAGCACCTACCTTCTGGTGGCGACATAGTCCTTTTTGATAGGTCTTGGTATAACAGAGCTGGTGTAGAGAGAGTAATGGGCTTTTGTACTGAAAGAGAGTATTTTGCATTCTTAGAACAAGCTCCCCAACTTGAAAAAATGTTATCTAGCTCAGGAACTATAATAATTAAGTTTTGGTTCTCAGTAAGTCAAGAAGAGCAAAAAGCACGATTTAATGCTCGTGAGCATCATCCACTTAAACAGTGGAAACTAAGCCCTATTGATAAAGCATCTTTAGATAAATGGGATGACTATACCGAGGCTAAAGAGAGAATGTTCATATATACAGACAAGCCTTATGCTCCATGGGTAATTGTAAAATCTGATGATAAAAAAAGAGCTCGATTAAATGCTATAAGATATATACTAAATAGCATTGACTATGATAACAAATGCTCTGAAACTGCAATTGCTCCTGACCCACTAATAGTAGGTTCATCTGCAAAGATATATAAATAGTATTTTATTACAAATTTAGTATTTTTATTATTGACTAACAAACACAATTAAAATATAATTCTCTTATGTTTTGGGCCTATAGCTCAGTTGGTTAGAGCGCCGGACTCATAATCCGTAGGTCGTAGGTTCGAGTCCTACTGGGCCCACCACAATTTCATCCCCAAAACATCTCATATAACCTAATAAAAAATCAAACATATAGCTTCGCTACAAATATTAGCATTTTATATAAATTTCAAGAATCTTGTGTTGCGAAATGTATTTGAAGAAAATGTAATTATGAAATTATTGCTTCCATATAATTTTGTTTATCTATTTTTGTTATTCTGATCTTATGTTCATTCATAAGAGTACCATTAAATGACTTATTCATAGCCTCTAGAATATCCATCATAAGCTCATAGCATGTTTTAGCATCATAACCCATTGCAGACAGTTTTCTAAAATTCATAACTGCTATAACACGTTTAACTTCGCCACTGTCACTAGACTCAAACATTTGACTATCATTGTCAGGAAGTATAGAAAATATAACATCTTTAGAATTAATCTTCTGGAAAATTTTCTCATCCGTGAATCTTATTCCATAATACTTTAGAAACATAGCCAACTGTTTAACTTCAATATTTTCTATAGCTTCAAAGTGAAGTAATAAATAGCCATCCTGAAGCAAAGGATATTCCTTTTTAACTTCCTGTAAGTGTGCAAATTTATTACCATTAGCTGCTTGAAGAATTAAATCATTCCCATTTTCTAAAGTATTTATATCTTGTTTTTGTTTATGGCGCAGACTTTTTCTGTAAAAGTCTATGATAACCAAAAAGATTAAAACTAGAATTAAAATAAGAAGTATAGACATTTTCACATCACCTTTAATTTTTTACTAAAACTTATTATATATGCTATAAACAGAAAGGTTAAGATTTTTCTAGTATTGAATTCAATACGGACACAATTTTGTCATATGTGTCGACAATCATGGCTTGATGAATTTTAGTAAATTCTGCAACTATAGCTTCATTTCTTTGCTTATCATCAAATAATTTCTTAAGTTCCAAATAGATATTATCTTCAGTACAATCATCTTGGATAAGCTCTTTTATAATCTCACTTTTATGCAGTATATTTGGAAAAGCCCAGAAACTACCATTGTTTAAAAGCATATTCCCTATAAAGCCTGACAATTTAGATACTTTATATGCAACAACCATAGGTAGCTTACATAACATTGCTTCTAGAGTAGCGGTTCCAGAAGCTAAAAGACTCATATCTGATGCTTTTAATATCTCATGTGACTTACCATCATATATCGTTATATCAAGTTTCTTTATCTGCTCTGAATACTGATCAAACAATGGCTTTAAAGACTGCTTAGCCATCGGCATAACAGCCTTAAACCTATAGCCTTCTTCAGTTAGTTTTTCTAATGCCCCTAAGAAAAAAGGAAGCAATCGAGAAACTTCGCTTGTTCTACTTCCTGGCAGTATAGATAATATTGGTGAGTCAACACCATCTAAACCCAAATCCTTACGATATAATTCTTTATCAATTTTTACAGGTATTGTTTTAGCTAAGGGATGACCAACAAAGATTGCTTCAAAATCATGTCTATTTTTGTAGTAATCAACTTCAAATGGTAATACTGCTAAAATTTTATCTGTCGCTTTCTTGATTTTTTTAATTCTATACTCACGCCACGCCCAAATTTTAGGACTCACATAATGTATAGTTTTTATACCAGATTGCCTCAATTTAGTTTCAACCTGCAGATTAAAATCAGGGGCATCGATACCAATAAAGATATCTGGTTTATTTTTTTTGAAATGCTTAATTATATTTCTGCGAATTTTAAGTATATGTGGGCCCTTGAAGATTATCTCTAAAAAACCAATCAAAGAAAGAGCATCCATTGGATACAAACTCTTAAAGCCATTAGCCTCCATCTTAGGGCCACCAATGCCTTCTATAATAGCATTAGGATAGACTTCTCTAAGTTTAGCAACAAGTGTCCCACCTAGTTGGTCTCCAGATAATTCTCCAGCAACAATACCTATTCTCATTATCTTAAAACACCTCTTTTAGCATTTGTTATTAAATCTACAAAGGGCTGTACAACTTCATTGTCCTTTGCCATTTCTTTAATAACTTCAAGAGCTTCTTTAAGCATCAAACCATTTCGATAAAGAACCTTGTATACATCTTTAATTTTTTTGATTTGCTCTGCAGTATATCCTCTACGCTTTAAACCTTCAGAGTTAATACCGCACGGAGTAGCTCCGCCTAAAGTAGCAGTTACCATCAAATATGGAGGTACATCTTTACTAATTAATGCTGCATGTGCTAAAAATGCATGTTTACCAACAGTACAAAACTGATGAACACCAACATTAGAGCTTAGAATTGCAAAATCTTGAATTCTTACATGACCAGCCAAACCAACGCCATTTACTAAGACTATATTACTACCTAACTTACAATCATGTCCAATATGTACATAACACATGATTAAATTATTACTACCAATGGATGTAACACCTGTTTCTTTAGCTGTACCACCATGTATAGTTGCACATTCTCTAATTATATTATTATCACCAATAATAACTTGAGAGAATTCACCCCTATAAGTATGATCAATCGGCTCATCACCTACAGACGCATACTGGAAAATACGATTATTTTTACCAATAATCGCATTACTTCCTATAGTAACATGGCTTCGAAGTTCAGTGCCTTCACCTATTTCCACATTTTCGCCAACAACACAAAAAGGGCCTATAGTGACACCTTCTGCAATTTTGGCACTTTCGTGGACTACCGCCAAATGATGTATCACTATTAATAATCCTTATAAGCTGCCAATAAATCTGCTGTACAAACAATTTGACCATCAACTTTAGCTACTGATTTAGCCTGGCAAATTATATTTTTAACTTTAGTAACCTGAGATTCTATAATCAAAACATCACCAGGTAATACAGGTTTTTTTACTCTTACTTTATCTATTCCTGCTAACATAAATGTCCTTCTACCACCGCCTGCTTTTGCAACAACATCAGCAAATAGTGTTTCAGCCATTAGTTCACCTAATATTGCTGTAGCCTGGGCCATAGCTTCTACAATTAAAACACCTGGCATTACAGGGAAATCTGGAAAGTGACCATTAAAAAAGTCTTCATTTATCGTTACATTTTTTTGAGCAACAATAGTTTTTGTTTCTACGTCCCAATCAAGTATTTTATCTAAAAGTGCGAAAGGATATCTATGTGGTAATATTTTTCTAATACCAACAGCATCTATTTGTTTGTTTTTCTCATCAAACTGACTCATCTTTATTCCTTAATTGTTTTTATTATATTTTCTTTTCTAATTCTTTAACTCTAGCCATTAACTTATCTATCTTAGATAATCTTGCAACAAATCGACCCCATTCAATTCTTGGTTTAGCCTCAAAAGCAGCATAATACATGCCTGGTTTTGTTATCGACTTACCAATATTAGAAGCACCGCCTATTACAGCATTATCGCATATATTAATATGGCCTGTAATTGCTGACTGACCACCTATTAAACAGTTATCGCCAATAGTCGTGCTGCCTGCTATCGCTGTAACACCTGCTAGAGCAGTATTCTTACCTATAACAACATTATGGGCTATCTGGACTAAATTATCAATACGAGCACCACTCTTAATTATAGTATCATCTATTGCTCCTCTATCAACTGTAGTACCAGAACCAATTTCAACATCATCTTGAATTACTACTCGTCCTAACTGTGGAATCTTTGTCCATGAGCCATCTTCAGCACGAGCATTACCAAAACCATCGCATCCAATTACAGAATTTTGATGTATGATACATTTAGAACCTATTATTATATCATGAGCAATTGAAACATTACTTTTTATAATTGTGTCATCGCCAACAGTAGAACTATCATCAATAGTAGTACAAGCACCAATATATACATTATTGCCTAAGACCACATTATTACCAATAACAGCATTTGCTTCTATAGTGACATTATCACCAATCATAGCCGTAGATGATATAACAGCTTTACTATGTATTTTACCACTAGGTTTAGGTGACTTATCAAATAAGGCCATAACTTGAGCTAATGCCATATATGGATTAGATAACACAATAGCATTAGTATTACAAAACTCTAAAGCCTCCTCTGTTATTAAAACAGCTGAAGCTTTAGTTTCACTTAAATCTTTTAAATATTTAGGATTAGTACAAAAAGACACATCTCCCTCTTTTGCCTGAGAGAGTGTAGCAATTTTTGTTATTTCGACACTACCATCACCATGAACTACACCATCTAGCTCTGATGCCAAGAAATCTAAACTATACATACCATTAACCCTTGGTTATATTACTTAATTAGAACCTTTATTCATTACTGCAACCACATCTTCTGAGATATCATCTACGCCTTGAACATAAACTAATGATTCTGTAGTGTAAACTAGGTTATATCCTTTTTGCTTAGATATAGTATTTACTGCTTTACTAAATGATATTTGGAAATTATTTTGTAGCTCTTCTTTTTTTGTATATTCTTTTTGTTGTAATACTTTAGCTTGATTAACAAAATTTTGTCTTTCTTGCTCAATTTGAGTTTGCTTTGCTGTTAACTGTTCTTTAGTCATAGTGTCAGAATCATTTTGTAAATTCTGCATTTGTTGCATTATAGCATTTTGCTGTTTTTTTAGTTTTGTAGCTTCTGGGCTAAGCTCATTCTCTAACTTTTTAACACTTAATGATCCTAGATCAGTTTGATTAAATACCGTTACTGGATTGACTACAGCTATTTTTGTCTCTGAATAAGATACACTAAATGCCGCTGCTACTATTGATAGTGATATTATTATTTTTTTCATTACTTTTCTCCTTTGTTAATTAAAAGTTTTGTCCTAATGAGAACTGGAATACTTGTGTCACATCACCCTTTTCAACATTAAATGGTTGCGCAAACGATACAGCTAATGGACCCATTGGCGATGCCCACCTAAGCTCTACACCGACTGAATACTTCAGATTAGAAAAAGACGGTGTTGTACTTGTTGCTGGTGTTGGTGATATACTACTACCTAGGTCATAGGTACTATAAACGTTACCTAAATCCGCAAATACACCCAATCTTATATTAGAACTATCTTTGATAAATGGCATTGGGAATAATAGGTCGTAGTTGTTATATATGTTAAGGTTACCACCAATTGCATTTCCTGTCGAATTATCTTTTAAATTCATATCTCTTGGACCTAACGAACCCTGTAGGAAGCCTCTAACACTTCCCCAACCACCGGCTAAGAAGTTTTCATAAAATGGTAACTCTTTAGTTTTACCATAACCACCACCATAATCAACACCACCACGAATACTTAGAGCTGAAAACTCTGTGTTTGGTACAGCAATATTATATGTACCACCAACCTGTACTTTGTATGACTGTATATCACTTATATATGGTGCGTTTATTGTACCATTAACATTTATTGAGCCACCATCGGTAGCAAACATATACCTGTTAGAATTATCAAAGTTCCAACCCATAGTAGCAGCAGGCTCATTAAAGCTTGACCTACCTTGTTGTGCTAAAAATCTCTTAACAATCGAAGAATCATAACCTGTTGACTGACCAATCTCGTTGTTAACGTAAGTAACACCCCAAGAGACATTACTAAATGTTGATATAGGCAAGCCATACATCAACCTAGCACCATAGGTATTTAATGTATATGCAGCAATAGCATTGGTTTTAGCAAAGTTTGTTCTGTTAGCAAATGCCGATATGCTTTGACTTACACCAGCATTTGTAAAGAATGGGTCTATATAGCTTAGGTTTAACTGCTGGAAAGGTATAGAAAGCTGTGCATCAACGTTAAACGTATTTCCCGTACCGAATACGTTAGGCATATTTAACTTACCACCAACCATAAAGCCGTATAAGTCAGAGAAACCCAAACTAGCACTAACTGAGTTTGCATTCTTCTCTTTTATATTATAGTTAATATCCACTAGATCATCAGAACCCTCTACCGGCACCAACTGCATATCAGCAGCAGCCACATACGGTAAATTATCCAATCGTCTTTGTGAGTTATCAATAGATACTTTATCATACTTGCTCTGCTCGTAGTATTGTAACTGTCGCCTAAATACATAGTCATTAGTTACGTTATTACCTGTAAAATTAACTCTACGCACATATGCTCTTTTACCAGCATCAACAACGAATTTAAATGCCACTATTCTTTTTTCTTTATCTACTTTTGGTATTGGGTTAACATTTGCAAAAGCATACCCTTTACTACCTAGCAGCATCTTAATAGCCTCTACAGTATTTACAAGCTTTTGCTTAGAAAATACATCTCCTTTTTTAACCTCTATTAATGACTCAATCTCTTCTTTAGGCACAATAAATTTACCATCTAAAGAAACATCACCTACATGATAGATTTCACCCTCAGCCATATCAAATGTAATATATGAACTTTCTTTTTCTTTAGACATTGCCGCCTGCTTTGATGTGACCTTAAAGTCTAGATAACCCCTATCAAGATAGTAGTTAGTAATTCCATCGACAGAATCTTCCATACCATTTGGAGAGTAACTATCATACTTAGCTAAAAAGCCCCATAAATTCCATATAGATGGAACTTGAAATGCTACAGCGGTATCTAAATCACCATCATCAAATTTTGTATTGCCCACATAGTTCACATCCTCTATAGTAGCGGGTTTACCCTCTTTGATATCAATAGTAATATCAACTCTATTATTTGGAAGTTTACGGATATTTTCATCGATAGTAGCACTATACAGCCCCATCATCGAATACTGTGCCAGAAGTGATTCTTTTATTAGAAACATTGTATTTGGGCTATATACATTACCTACATATATACCCGCATCAGTAAACATTTTGTCAAGGTCTTCTTTTTTGATCTTCTTGTTACCAGTGTAACTAAAGCCAGATATAATCGGACGCTCCTTAACATCTATATACAAATCGTTTCCTTCTCGCGAGAGAGAAACATTATTAAAGAAGCCAGTTGCATAAAGATTATTAATTATTTGGTTAGTTTCATCAGGAGTAATATAGCTACCTTTTTTATAGCGAATACGACTTTCTACAGCTGAACTTTGCAACCCTTCTAAACCTGTAATATGTATGCCATCTAGAATAAAGCTACCGCCATCTGCTGACCAGCCACTAGAAAACATACAACTCAGTAGAAAAGAGGCTAATACAAACTTCTTCCTAAAAAAACGCACCAAAACTTACCTCAAAATAGAACACACATAATTACGCGCTTGCTCATCTATAGCAAAAACTTCGTCTATGCTATGTGGATTCTCAAAACTCAATTTACTTAAAACTTCTTTATTTAACTTGATAATATCAAGATACTTAATTTTATTATCTAAAAATGCCGCAACAAGCTCTTCATTTACAGCATTAAAAATTATATTAGCAGAATACTTTTTTAAACGAAGATTGTCAAACACTATGGCCAATGCTTCAAACCTTTCAAAACATGCTTTTCTAAATGTTAAGCTATATTTCGTTAGATCTAACTCATCCACTTTTGTATAACCCCTATCTGGATAGTACATAGCATTTGCTATAGGTGTTTTCATATCTGGAACACCCATCTGAGCCAAATAACTACCATCTGTATATTTAACCATCGAATGGATAACACTTTGCGGATGAATTATAACCTCTAAATTATCAACTGGAATATTAAACAACCAATATGCCTCTACTACTTCAAGCGCTTTATTTACCATCGTAGATGAATCAACAGATATCTTTCTACCCATTTCCCAGTTTGGATGTGCACATGCCTGCTCTGGAGTTATATTTTCCAAATCGGCTAATTGCAAATCTCTAAATGGACCACCAGACGCTGTAAGCACAATTTTAGAAACATCTTTTGAATATTTTTTACTACTATCTAAGCACTGAAAAATAGCATTATGCTCACTATCAACAGGTATTAATTGAGCACCAGAACGCTCAACTTCACTTATAAGTAAGTGACCAGCTGTTACTAGAGCCTCTTTATTCGCAAGTAAAATTGTTTTACTCGCCTTAGCTGCCGCAAATGTAGATCTAAGACCAGCTATACCAACTATAGCAGCCATAACAACATCAACTTCGCCTAAACTAGCTATATACTCAAGAGAATCCTGGCCAACTAAAATCTCCGCCTTAACAGATCTTTTAATCAATTCATCTTTCACATAATTTGTCGGGACAGCGATATATTTAGGCTGAAACTCTTTATAAATACTAACAAGCTTTTCAATATTACTAAAACCACTAATAGCTAGAACAGTAAAGTTTTTACTATCTCTAACAACATCCAATGTACTATCACCGATAGAGCCTGTAGCCCCAAGTATAGCTATATTCTTTTTAGCTTGCATATCTTTACTTACTCAGATTTTTCAGCATCAGCGCTTTCAGAATCAAGGTTTTCAGATCCAATTTCAAGATCATCATCAAGCTCTTCTTCATCCTGCTTAACAACCTTTAGTCCTATCAATTTCTCATTATTTCTTAGATTAATTAATCTAACACCCTGAGCCGAACGACCACACTCTCTAACCTGAGACGATGATGTCCTAACCAATGTTCCATTGTTTGTAATCATTACAATATCTTCATCTTCATCAACAAGAACCGCAACTACAACAGCACCATTTCTATCAGATGTTGATATAGCTATTACACCTTGACTAGCTCGTTTCGTTCTTCTATATTCTGAAACCGCAGTACGCTTACCATAACCGTTTTCAGTAGCAGCTAAAACAACTCCGCTATCTGGCTCAGTAACAAGCATTGACACAATTTTCTGACCATCATGTAAACGCATACCAGTCACACCCTGTGCTGATCTACCCATAGCCCTCACATCAGTTTCTGCAAATCTAATTGCTTTACCTGCATCAGAAAACATCATTATCTCTTTGTTACCATCAGTTAAAGCAACATATGAAAGCTCATCAGATTCTACTAAACCTATAGCTATTTTTCCTGTAGATCTAGGTCTTGCAAACTCAGTTAAGCTAACCTTCTTAACTCTACCAAGTTTTGTAGCCATAAACACACACCAGCCATCAGTAAATTCAGATATTGGCAATAGCGCTGTAACTTTTTCATCTTTTTGTAATGGCAGTATATTATTTATTGGTCTGCCTTTAGAAATTCTACTAGCCACAGGGAAGTCATAAACTTTTGACCAATATACCCTACCCAAACTAGAGAAACAAAGCATAGTATCATGAGTAGATGCTAACATTAGCTTAAATATACTATCCTCTTCTTTAGTTTTAGTTGCTGATTTACCCACACCACCACGCTTTTGTGCATTATACTGGCTTAACGGCTGTGTTTTAACATATCCATCATTAGACAGCGTAACTACCATATCTTCTTCTGTAATCAGATCGGCTCTAGTTAAATCTAGTCTTGAATGAATAATCTCTGATCTTCTTTCATCACCAAAAGCTTCATTAATTGCAACCAACTCTTCTTTTATTACACGAATTAACTCAGCAGGATTACTTAATATACCTATTAGATACTTAATTTTTTCAATTAGTTCTTTAAATTCAGCAATTATTTTATCTTGCTCAAGACCTGTTAATCTGTGCAATCTTAATGCTAAAACTGCTTCTGCCTGGATTTCAGTAAGATTGTATGAAGCATCTTCTTGTATGCCATAATGTATAGATAACCCTTCTTTTCGATACATCTTAACATCTACACCCTCTAACATACTCTTAACTAGAGTACCATTCCAAGATCTTGCAAGCATTGACTCTTTAGCTTCAGCTGGACTTGGCGATGCCTTTATAAGAGCGATCATTTCATCTATATTTGCCAAAGATAGTAATAACCCCTCTAAAATATGAGCTCTCTCTTTTGATTTTCTTAGCTCATATATAGTTCTACGAGTTACTACTTCTTTCCTGTGATTTATAAAATGCTCTAAGATTTCTTTTAAATTTAATAGTTTTGGTCTATTGTCAGCTAATGCCACCATGTTAAAGCCAAAACTACACTGTAGCTGTGTTTGTGAATAAAGTGTATTTAAAACAACTTCAGGAGACTCATCTCTTTTAATATCTATTACAACTCTAATACCATCTTTATCCGACTCATCTCTAAGCTCAGATATACCTGTTACTTTTTTCTCTTTAACTAATTCAGCGATTTTCTCAACTAATTTAGCCTTATTAACTTGGTAAGGAATTTCAGTAACAATAATATGCGATCTACCTGAAGATTCATTTTCCTCAATAGTAGCTTTTGCACGCATAATAACTCTACCACGACCAGTTTTATATGCTTCTAATAAACCATCTGTACCGTTTATATATGCACCAGTAGGGAAATCTGGAGCAGGTATATGTTTTTCTACCAGCTCTTCTATGGTGATATCAGCATTATCTATAATTGCCATTACACCACTAATAATTTCTGACATATTGTGTGGAGGAATATTTGTTGCCATACCAACAGCAATACCAGAAGAGCCATTTACAAGTAAGTTTGGAACTCGTGTAGGCATCACATCTGGAACTAGTTCAGTATTATCATAGTTAGGAGAAAAGTCTACTGTCTCTTTATCAAGATCCATCAAAAGCTCGTGTGTAAGCTTTTGCATCCTAATTTCTGTATAACGCATAGCTGCTGGAGAGTCACCATCGACAGAACCAAAGTTACCTTGGCCATCCACTAATGTATAGCGTAAAGAAAACGGCTGAGCCATCCTAACTATAGTATCATAAACCGCCGTATCACCATGTGGATGATACTTACCGATAACATCACCGACCACTCTAGCTGATTTCTTATACGGTCTGTTGTAATAATTTGATAACTCACTCATTGCAAACAAAACTCTACGATGCACAGGCTTTAAGCCATCTCGAACATCTGGTAGAGCTCTACCAACTATCACGCTCATAGCGTAATCTAGGTATGATTGCTTCATTTCTTTTTCTATATTGATAGATGATTCTTTTATAGCTATAGACATTGTTTACAGTTTCTTCAAAGATAAAACATATTAAGTAATATTTTAACATAAATAGGACCAAAAAAAACATTTTTTAGATAGTCCAAAACCATAGCCCACAGAGCAATATATAAATAATAATTAAAGCGTAGCATAATGATAATTAATACCAAAAGCAACACTCAAAAGAGTAAAGGTAATGTTGACTTTAATATACTAATACTATATAATCTGTACACTCTAAAATAGATTTATTTAAATCTAAGAATTATCTTCTAAAATTCAAACAAAATAAGGCCTAAAATGCTTAAGAATAAAAAAATACTAATAAGCTCACTAATGCTGAGCACAATTGCACCTGCAACATCATTTGCACATGGCGCATTATCATACCCTGAAAGCAGACAAATGTACTGTATGGGTTCACAATGGAACGGTGGCAATGATCCCGTATGTAAAGCTATTGCTGATCAAGGAAAACAAAATGTCTGGACAGATTGGTCTTCTGAGGCTCAAGGTGATGCAAACGGTCGAGTAGCAGACCCTTCAAAAGAATCTTACCTTATCAACAAACACACAGCTGCTATCTCATCTAAAGGTGGAGTATGTGATGGTGGAAACTCAAGCTTCTCTATTTTAAATGATACAAGCATAGATTGGGATAAACACGCAACAAAGATAAATATCCAAGATCAGAAAAGTTTCTCTTATCAAGTTTCTGCTCCACACAAAACCAACTTTAATGTTGGTGGCGGCTTAGGATATTTAGATCTTTATATAACAAACAACAACTGGAAACCAGGTTCAAAAGTAACTAAAGATGACTTAGTTCACTTATGCACATACCAACCTGATAGTAGTGGCGTATCTCCTATGCAAACTGGTACTGGTGGACATACAGAAAACTTTAAATGTGAAATACCTGATACTGTTTCTAACGGTGATCATGTAATATTCTCTATTTGGCAAAGAAGTGACTCTGCTGAGGCATTCTATAGCTGTAGCGATGTAGATATCATAAATGCTACACCTGCTGAAATCACATGGGACAAATCTACAGAAATGCTTAGCTATGTAGTAAAACCAAATGACACTATAGAATTTAGCGCAAATGAAGGTGATAGAACTATAGCTAAGTCAGTAGTAATAACTGATAAGAATCAAAATGACTGGCAGTATGAGCTTGCTCAGAAGATAAACAGCTCATCTGATGCAATTCAGGCTGGATTATTAAACAAAGCTACAAACAAAGTTGAACCTCAACATAACAATTTTAACAACGCTCTTTACATTAGCTCGGCTGCTGCTAGTGTAAGTAACATTAGCTTTAAACATATTGAGGCTGCACAACCAGAACCAGAACATAATGAGTATAAAGCTATTAATCGTGATGGAACTGCAAGTAACTCTATACAAGATATTAAATCACTAAAAGCAGGTGATAAAGTTGTATTTAGACTATTTAACAATAAAGTAAATCTACTTACAAATACTGCTAGTGGCTCTACTGATATTGATAAAATATCTCTAAAGATCACTGATGCAAACCTAAGTAAGTGGAAATTTGCATTAGCTAAGAAATTCAACAAAAATGCTAATGAGAATGGAAAAATTGTAATTGGTGTACTAAATAACAATGAAGTAACACCAGTAAACAATGCTAGTGCTAACAATGCTGTTTATATCTTAGACTCTAAAAAAGAGTCAGGCGATAACTACTCATGGACTATAGATATAAGAAATATCCAGCCTGAACCAGGCCCACAACCTGAACCAACTCCGAGCGATGTTATTAAGTATCCTGATCAAATAGGTACATATAAGGCTGGTACAGTTGTAACAGATGGAACATATAACTACACTTGTAAGTACATTAACTGGTGTAATGACAAAACATACAGCCCAACAGGCCCTAATTCTCTATCAGCGTGGGACAATGACAAACCTACAGAAGAATCAGGATCTTGGAACTCATCAAAAACATATTACGCAGGTGATATAGTAGAGATTGATGGCGTGAAGTATCGCGCTGACTGGGAAAATACTGGATCAAACCCTAAAGAGAGTGGTGAATGGGGTGTATGGAAAGTTATTAAATAACTTATTCTTTTATAAAATGCTACCTATATCTAGATAGTATTCTTTTATCTAACCATATCATTTATTTAAAGGAACATTTTAATGTTAAAAAAAATAAAAATCATTACCCTAATATTATTATCATTTACATTTGCTGCTGCACTTCCAAGCCATGCCCCTGGCGAAGAAGTTTGTGATGGACATGCATTTACAAACTACAACAAATATCTAGCGTTACAAAACATAAATAGCTTATTAGCAAAAGATGTAAACAATGTTCATGTTGGTAGCAGTAAGCCCACATACAGAGTAATACAATTCTGTAATTTTGAATCATCAAACTGCTTAAAAAGTTTCAAAACTTTACAAGAATTAGCTAATCAGCAAAAAAATCTAGAAGTCACTATGCTATATTATAGTGAAACCAAGAGTAACTTTGCTGAGAATATATATAGAGCATCAACTATTGCGTACTTAGCTAAAGGTGAGTCTAGCTATAATAGCTTCATATCTCAAGCAACTAGTAAACCAATTAAAACTGGCGCTGATATACAAAACATACTAGATAGCTTAGATATTACAAATGATCAAATTAAAAAGTATGAAGATGAGTCCCAAAGACTTTTAACTGAATCAAAAAAATTAGCTACAGAATTAAAACTAAAACATGCTCCATCAATATTAATCATGACATCAACACCAAATAGCGATAAAGATATATATTTTTCGCAACATGAAGATGTACCGAGCTATATAGTTAACAGAGCAATTAAAAAATACTTACACAAGGAAAACAAATAATGAAAAAAGTAATCTTAGGACTAAGCATACTGGCAATATCTATAACAAGCTACGCCGATAACTTCACTGCCAAAAAAAGTTGCTCTCTAGATAAAACTAGTAATGCATGTGAACTATCTATAACAAAAGCTGAAGTAAAAATGCAAAATGGAAATAATACAGCCGTAAAAATGCATATCAAAAACACTGGCGATAAGACTGTTGATATAGTCGCAGCATATTCACCGATCGATGCAAAGACGCAATTACACCACTTTATAACTAACAGCAAAGGTAATCGTGTAATGAAGCAGATCAAAACTATTGAGATATATCCACACAATACAGTGGATTTATCTTACCAAGAGCTTCATGTTATGTTAATAGGTTTAAAAGAAAAATTAACGAAAGGTCAAAAAGTACCAGTGATGCTAATACTAGAAGATGGTAGCACAATATCTACAGTAGCAACTGTTGAATAACTCCAGCATCTTCAACACATACACTCTCCCATTTTATTGGCTCATAGCCATTTTCTAATAGATATTCATTACATTTAACAAAATGATTACATCCTAAAAAGCCTCTATATGCCGACAATGGTGATGGATGTGTTGACTCAAGAATTAAATGCTTTGAGTGATCTATTAACACCCTCTTCTTCTGTGCGTGTGATCCCCATAGCATAAATACCACATTTTCCTTATGCTTTGAAATACTAGCAATGATACTATCGGTAAATTTATCCCACCCAATATCTTTGTGTGAATTAGGCTTATGTGCCTCTACAGTTAAAGTAGTGTTTAACAAAAAAACACCCTGCTGTGCCCAAGTTTTTAAACATCCATGACTAGGAGCTTTAAAATATTGAACACTAGATTCTAGCTCCTTAAATATATTTCTCAATGATGGAGGAATTTTTACACCCTTATTAACTGAGAACGCCAACCCATGAGCTTGATTATAGTCATGATATGGGTCTTGACCTAAGATAACTACTTTTAAATTTTGAAAATCAGTATATTTAAAGGCATTAAACATATCATTTGATGCTGGAAATATTTGCTTACCGAGATTTCTCTCATTTTCTAAAAATCTTGTAATTTTCTTATAATAATCTTTATGTTTCTCTTCTAAAAAAATATCTGACCAATTCATCTATATATTTGACCCAATTTTATTCTGTTTCATATCCACACAAATGAGTATCAGCAAAACAAATATTAGTAGTACATTCATTGCCATAATCATAGTAAACACGCAACTCCAAGAATAGTTAACTTTAACCAATGCAATTGGTAGACCAGCCATAGCAGCTCCAAGATATGTTACAAAGCCTTTTAAACCTGTAGCAGCTCCAAGATATGTTACAAAGCCTTTTAAACCTGTAGCAGCTCCTGCAGCATTTTTATGCACTGACTCTATAATTCCTAATGCAAATAATAATTGTGGGCCATATATACCAGCACCAATCGCCATGAAAATAAGTGATGTAAATAAATATGATGTATCTATAGCATAGGGTAATAACATAAAACTTACAAAAAGAATTAAAACATAGATAGCACAACTAGTCCAACGATTAGATTTAAAGAATATATCTGAAATAAACCCTCCCATTAAACCACCAACAACACCACCTATTTCAAACCAAAAATTAAGTGAATTTGATTTACCTAGACCCCAATGAGCCACTTGAGTGAAGTAGATCGCTGACCAATCATTTACTGATGTTCTAACAACATATATACAAAGATCACCAAAGATAGCAAAAATTACAACTGGATTAAATAACACATATTTAACAAACATACTCCAAGTAGACATCACTACTGAGCTTCTAGCCTCTACCTGAATTTCTGCCTTGTCTTTTTTCCATTGACCAATCGATGGTAAGTTATATTTTTCTGGTTTGTCTTTCATAAAAATAAGAGCGACAACACCCATTGCAATAGCTATAACGGCAGGTACATAAAATGCCATTCTCCAATCACCCGTCATTACTATAGCTTCGCTAGCAATTAATGGAGCCAATGCTCCACCGATATTATGAGATGAATTCCAAATACTATACCACATCCCTCTTTCTTTTTTAGAGAACCAAAAGTTAAGTGATTTGGCGATTGGTGGAAAACCTGAACATTGTAAAATTGCTGTTAACCAATACAGGAAGGTCAGTACGAGAATGCTAGATGAACTACCCAGCATAATATTCACTATACCTATCAAAATAAGCACTGGACCAAGCATATACCGAACATTTACATTATCGGCGATAAATCCACTACCGAACTTAGATATACCATAAATAATGTAAAACCCCGAAGACATCAAACCAAACTGAGTATCTGTCATACCGATACTACTCATAAGAGCAGGAGCTGCTGCTGCAAAGTTTTTTCTAGTAATATAAAAAACTATATAACTAAAGAAAGTGATACTAATAACTTCCATTCGCATTTTTTTATACGATGCATCTACATTTGACAGAATACTTTTATTCATAAGAGATTAATCTAATAAAGCTTATATAGTTATTATTTTAATAAAAAAGAGTATAAATAACCATTAAAAGAACTTCCCTTAGATGAGATGTTTTTTAAAAGCTTAGTAAATAAAATATTTTAAGAAATTTTAAAGAAAGGAATTATTTTTTCTTCTTTTGAGGAGGAAGATCTGTTGCAGTACCTTCAAATACTTCTACAGCCATCATCAAGCTTTCAGAAAGAGTTGGGTGTGGATGGATAGTAAGTGCTAAATCATCTGCATCACAACCCATTTCTATAGCTAGGGTAGACTCAGCGATAAGCTCACCAGCATTAGTACCAACAATTGAAGTACCTATAATTTTATGATTTTCATCAAATAAAACCTTAGTCATACCTTCTGATCTATCGATACTTAACGATCTACCACTTGCAGCCCATGGGAATACACCCTTCTCATACTTAATACCTTTAGCTTTTGCAGAAGTCTCTGTTTCACCAACCCAAGCAACTTCTGGGTCTGTATATGCTACAGACGGTATAACTAGAGGATCAAAACTATGATTAAGACCAGATATAACTTCAGCAGCAGTTCTACCCTCTGGTACAGCTTTATGAGCAAGCATAGGTTGACCAACGATATCACCAATAGCAAAAATGTGCGGCACATTTGTACGAAGTTGCTTATCTACTGCGATAAAGCCTCTTTCATCAACATTTACACCAGCTTTTTCTGCATCAATAAGCTTGCCATTTGGCTTACGACCAATAGCCATAAGAACTCTATCATATCTTTCTTCTTTAGCTGCATGCTCACCTTCCATTGTTACATAGATGCCATCTTTGCGCGCATCCATAGCTGTAACACCAGTTTTTAGGCGGATATCATAACGCTTATTCATTTTTTCATATGCTTTAACGATATCTTTATCAACACCGTTCATTAACTGATCACCAAACTCTACCACTGTAATTTTTGTACCTAGCTCACTGTAAACTTGAGCCATCTCAAGACCAATGATACCACCACCAACAACTAGCATAGTATCTGGAATTTCTTTCATTTCTAGAGCACCTGTAGAATCGATAATACGATCATCTTCAGGTACAAATGGTAAATTAATCACACTCGAGCCAGCTGCGATTATACAATTATCAAAAGTGATTTTTTTAGTACTACCATCAGCAGCTTCAACAGCTAATTCCTTATTTGATACAAACTTACCGTAACCTTGAACAACTTCAACACCACGCATCTTAGCCATACCTTTAAGGCCGCCAGTAAGCTTGCTGATTACATCGTTTTTATACTTAACAACTTGATCTTTATTAATTTTTAAGCCGCCCATGTCGATGATACCTAAAGATTCAAGATGACGAGCTTCATTAATTACTTTTGCAATATGAAGCATAGCTTTTGAAGGTATACAACCAACATTCAAGCATACACCACCAATCTCAGCATATCTCTCTACAAGAGTTACTTTAAGACCTAAATCTGCAGCTCTGAAAGCTGCACTATAACCACCAGGACCACTTCCTAGAACAACTAATTGTGTTTTAATATCACTCATTTTTACATAAACTCCGTTTACATTATAATTTCACGTAGATCAGATAAAATCTGACTATATCTAGTTAAAAACTTAGCCGCCATCGCACCATCAATTACTCTATGGTCAGCAGACATTGATAAAGGAAGCATAGTTCTAGGCTCAAATTCTTTACCATTCCAAATAGGTTTAACAGCTGTTTTAGATACACCCATAATAGCCACTTCTGGCATATTTATAATAGGAGTGAATGCTGTCGTACCTAGCACACCAATACTTGAAATAGTAAATGTAGCACCGCTCATATCTTTAGAACCTAATTTACCATCACGGGCTTTACCAGCTAATTCCATGATATCTTTTGATATCTCAATGATACCTTTTTTATCAGCATCTTTAATAACAGGAACCATAAGACCTGCTGGAGTATCAGCCGCAAAACCGATATTGTAATATTTCTTGAGTATTAGATTTTCACCATCGTTTGAAAGTGAACTATTCATTCTAGGGAATTCTTGCAGAGCTACCGCAGCTGCTTTTACTAAGAATGATAATGGAGTAATCTTAATACCTGTTTTCTCTGCAAAAGCTTTTTTAGATTTTCTAAACTCTTCTAAATCAGTAACATCAGCGTCATCATAGAAAGTAACATGAGGGATTTTAACCCAGTTTCTATGTAAATTCTTCGCACTAATTTTATTGATACGAGTTAATGGCTGAGTTTCGATTTCACCAAATTTAGAGAAATCTACCACTGGATCAGCTAATAAATCTAAACCTGTACCACTAGCTGCAACTTTACCAGTCTGAACTTGTGATACTGCGTGTTTGATATAATTATAACAATCTTCTTTTGAAACTCTACCCTTACGACCAGTAGCCTTAACTTTACTAAGATCTACATTTAGTATTCTTGCTAGCTTTCTAACTGCTGGTGATGCATGAGCATTTGAGTTATTTACTTCATAGTCATTTGTAGCACTACTAGTTGCAGCAACTGGGGTTGGGCTAGCTGGTTGTGGCTTAGCAGTTTCTTGTTTTGGTGCAGCCGTCTGAGCAGGAGCAGCACCCTGAGTTTTAACTCTAATAACTAAACTACCTTGAGCAACTTTATCGCCAACCTTAGTAACAACCTCAACAACCTCACCAGCTACTGGTGATGGGATCTCCATGCTAGCTTTATCAGTCTCTAGTGTTATTAAAGAATCTTCTTCAGCAACAACATCACCAACATTTACAGATACTTCTATAACATCAACACTATCATAGTCACCAATATCAGGAACATTAACATCAACCACTTCACTAGCAGCAGATGCTGCTGCTGCAGCTTGAGTTTCTACAGGAGCACTTTGTTGAGCTGATGATCCAGTCTGGATCTTAACTATTTTAGTACCTTGAGCAACTTTATCACCGACTTTAGCTATAATTTCTACAACTTTACCAGCTACTGGTGATGGGATCTCCATGCTAGCTTTATCAGTCTCTAGTGTTATTAAAGAATCTTCTTCAGCAACAACATCACCAACATTTACAGATACTTCTATAACATCAACACTATCATAATCACCAATATCTGGAACTTCGACTTCTACAACCTCTCCAGCTGCAGCAGCTACAGGCTCTTGTTTAGGAGCTTCTTGGGCTGCAGATGAATCACCTTCAGTCTCTACCTCCATTATCACAGAACCTTCTGAAACTTTATCACCAACATTTACTGTTAGTTTAACAATTTTACCAGCTACTGGTGATGGAACTTCCATACTAGCTTTGTCAGTCTCTAATGTTATTAAAGAATCTTCTTCAGCAATAACATCGCCAACGGCTACATTTACTTCAATTACATCAACGCTATCATAATCACCAACATCTGGCACTTTAACTATCTCTATAGACATTTAATATCTCCTTGCGATTAGCTATATAACGGAGCTGTACGCTCTGCGTCTATATTGTATTTTGTGATTGCTTTTTTAACTTCAGCTTCACTAACCTTACCTTCTTTAGATAATGCATATAAAGCAGCAACAACAACATGATATCTATCAACCTCAAAGAAGCTACGAAGTGCTTCGCGAGAATCTGACCTACCAAATCCATCTGTACCTAAGTTAACAAATGTTTGAGGAATAAACTCTTTAAGCTGATCAGTATAAAGTTTTACATAGTCAGTAGATGCTATTACTGGACCTTGCTCATCTTTAAAGCACTTAGTAATATAGCTTTCTTTCGGTGCTTCTTTTGGATGTAACATATTCCATCTAGCAACATCTTTTGCTTCTCTGTAAAGCTCATTTGAACTTGTCATGCTCCAGATATTTGATGTAATACCGTACTCTTCTTTTAGCATTACAGATGCAGCTTCTACTTCTTTTAGTATAGAACCAGCACCCATCAACTGTACATGCTTAGCAGCAGGTTTATTATCTTCTAGCTTATATAAACCTTTAATAATCCCTTCTTCTGAACCTTCAGGCATTGCTCTATGAGTATAGTTTTCATTCATCACAGTAACATAGTAATAAACTTTATCACCTTTAACATACATTCTGTTCATACCAGAATCTAATATCACAGCTAACTCATAAGCATAAGTTGGATCATATGATATACAGTTAGGAATTAAGCCAGCTTGGATATGACTGTGTCCATCTTCATGCTGTAGACCTTCACCATTTAGTGTTGTACGACCAGATGTTCCACCTATAACAAAACCTTTTGCCATAGAATCACCAGCTGCCCAAGCTAAATCACCAAACCTTTGGAAACCAAACATAGAGTAATAAATCATGAATGGAATCATAGGCACATTATGCACACTATATGATGTAGCAGCTGCTATCCATGAACAGAAACCACCTTGCTCGTTAATACCTTCTTGAAGTATTTGACCATCAACAGCCTCTTTATAAAACATGATTTGTTTCTTATCTTCAGGTACATACTGTTGACCCTTAGGATTATAGATACCTAATTGTCTGAATAAACCTTCCATACCAAATGTACGAGACTCATCAACTGTAATAGGAACCAAATGTTTACCTAATTTTTTATCTTTAGCTAGATGCGTTAGCATTCTGACAAAAGCTGTAGTTGTAGAGAACTCTCTATCAGCACTTGCTTCTAGATATGCTTTTGCAAAATCC
The DNA here is from genome assembly GCA_003991915.1 of Elysia chlorotica. Taxonomy (NCBI): domain Eukaryota; kingdom Metazoa; phylum Mollusca; class Gastropoda; family Plakobranchidae; genus Elysia; species Elysia chlorotica. Next base: position 55,597 of record RQTK01001529.1, read on the forward strand.
TTATAACTAGGAATTTCTAAAGCAGTATTATTTTCTAGTCTTCTTGGCATTGGTCCACCAAGATCTGTTCTTTTAGATTTTAGATACTTAAATTCTGCAGACTCTTCATTTAACTTAACAAGCTTGTAGTTATCAACATCTTCTTTAGTTGCAGGCACATCAAATCTTTCTTTGATATACTCAAGAGCATCAGTATCAAGTTTTTTAACATTATGAGCAATATTTTTAGACTCACCCCACTCACCTAAACCATATCCTTTAACAGTCATTGGTAAGATAAGTGTTGGACGACCATTTGGCTCTTCTATAGCTTTCTTATATGCTGCAAAAATTTTCAATGGATCGTGTCCACCATGACGCAATGCTGCAAGATCTTCATCAGTCATATCTTTAGCTAACGCTTCTAGATCTTCATCACCACTAAATATCACTTCTCTACACTCAGCGCCACCATGTGCTTTGATTGTATGAAGATGTCCATCATTTAATGAACTCAATCTATCTTGTAATTTTTTACCAGCTTTAGGATCTGAAAGAAGCTTATCCCAATCACTACTCCATAAAACTTTGATAACATTCCAACCAGCACCTGAAAATACGCCAGCTAATTCTTCAACAATACTGCCATTACCATTTACAAGACCATCTAGCCTTTGTAAGTTACAGTTAACAACAAATATAAGATTATCTAAACCTTCGCGGCCAGCTCTAGTAATAGAACCGATTGATTCTGGCTCATCCATTTCACCATCACCACAAAATGCCCACACTTTACGATCAGCAGTTTTAGCCAAATCTCTAGCTTCTAGATATTTCATAAATCTAGCCTGATAAATAGCCTGTAATGGACCAAGACCCATAGATACTGTAGGGAACTGCCAATAAGTTGGCTGTAAATACGGATGCGGATATGAAGATACAGCATTTTGACCATTGAAAGCTTGCTTTCTAAAATTAGCAAGTTGTTCTTCTGATAGTCTGCCTTCTAAGAATGAGCGGGCATATATGATTGGTGACAAATGACCTTGATAAAAAATCAAATCACCAGAATGGTTTTCATTAGGAGCCTTCCAGAAATGGTTAAAACCAACCTCATATAGTGTCATAGCTCCCGCACCAGTACCAATATGACCACCAATCGTGCCATCTTTTTTATTAGCATGTGCAACCATAACTGTAGCGTTCCATCTACTAACTGCTTCTATCTTTTGCTCAAGAGCGATATCACCAGGATAAGATGGTTGTTCACTAACATCTATAGAGTTTATATATTTCTTAACCTTAGCTGCTGCATAAGAACTCTCAACACCAAGCTCAGAACCTTTTGTTAGCAACTGCTCGAAGAGATACTTAGCTCTATCAACACCTTCTCTTTTTACGACATCTTCAAAAGCCTCAAGCCATTCTTGGGTTTCTAAAACATCTATATCTTTATTAAATTCCGACATCCTGTATCCTCCGAATTAATCGAACATTATAAAACATGAAAACATATACAACTGATTATAGGTCAATAATCATACAACATCAACTATATACAAATATTTACAAACAAATTATTCAAACTCTAATTACACTCATACTAAAGTAAATAATCTATATTTTCATCATTATCAAAAACACTTAAACACCCATCTATATTTTTTGAAAATGAAAATACTTTAAAGACTTCTGCCAACTTATCATTCAATAACAGATCTTTAAGATCATTTTTATACAACATCTTTTTACAATCTGGAACATCATTAATAGCATAAGCATAAATATCTGCAACATTAGCATTTTTAAGAAAATTAGCCTGATTCATATACCCCTGCATCTCACAATTATTAGCCACAACCGCTTCTGCAACAGCAGTAAAATCGACATGCGCAGTAATATCTTGCTCACCTATATTAATAAAAGGGTCATAATTAACCGTATGCTCATAATAACAACTAAGCGTACCCATACTTCTATCTGACGAGTAGTACAGATCTCTGTGGTAACCATAATCACATAAAAACACTACACCTTGCTCTAAAACATCCGCTATAGATGAAATCCATGGCCTAATCCATGTATTTAGCTCACTAAGATACCCATCTTCAAGACTACCTAGATCTGCAAGTATTTTAGAAGCTTGTGAATTAAACCTTTCATCATTTACACTCAAACCAGAATATGTAAAAGAATCACCATCAATCACAACACCTTGCTGTTTTAACTCAATGCCGTTACTTTTAAAAACATCCATAGGCATAGCATCTAAAACTTCATTGGCAAACACAACTGCTTTAACTTTAGTGTTTGGTAATTCATATGCCCACTCGAATAAACTATAGAACTGTGGGATAGTCATACGAATATGTTGCTGCTGTAACAATCTAAGATCAGCACTAAGTTCGATAATAGTATACTTAATAGGTAAGCTATTTATTCTAGCCAACTCAGTAACACAATCTGCAGCAAATTTACCTGTACCTGCTCCAAACTCGATTATCTGAGCTGTACTACCTAACTCTTTCAACACCAGCGAAAATTGATTAGCAAAAGTTCTAGCAAATATTGAACTTTGTGATGTAGCTGTAATAAAATCACCTGAATTTGAGATCTTATCTCGAGAGCAAGAGTAATAACCTAGCCCTGGATGGTATAAAACAGTTTGCATGTATCTGCTAAAGGAAATAATACCACCAGCAGCTATAATTTGATTTCTAACAACATCCTTTAAATCCATAAAATAGGCAATATCTAATCACAATTGAAGCTATTTTAAACACAGACAGCCATTTAAGCAAAAAAAAACAGTTTTTATATGACTTTATGAAAAAAAAATATTAGAATAATTTTCCAGTAATAAGATTTAAATAATTTAAGTACAATAATGAATACTTTACCTATCGGAATTACAGGTGGCATCGCGAGTGGCAAATCTAAAGCTAGCCAAATCTTAAAAGATAAAATCAATGTGGCAGTAATCTGTGCAGATGAAATAAGTCACGAAGTATCAAAAAAGAGATCAGTGATTAACCGCATCAAAGAAAGATATGGCAATGAAATCATTATGAATAAGCAAATAAATAGAGCCTTGCTTAGAGAAATCATCACAAACAGTAAAGAAGAAAAAAAATGGCTTGAAGATTATCTACACCCTGTAATCAATAGAGAAATCAAAAAAAGAGTTGAAGACTCTGAAAATGATATAACAATTGTTGATATCCCACTACTTGGCCCATACAACATTAAACACTACGACTACTTAGAAAAAGTGATAGTCATAAAAGCTGAGCAAGAAACTAGAATCAGAAGATTAATGGAAAGAGATGGTAAAAACCGTCAGCAAGCAGTTGCATTTATAAACTTGCAAATCTCAGATGCTCAGAGAGACAAAATCGCTGATTATATTATTGATAACAATGATTTAAGTGATGAGGAGCTTGAAAACAAGCTAATCGAAACAATTAATGACATAAGACTCTTGACTAAAGATAAATAAATTAATATAATAAATCTCGTTAAATTGCACCCATAGCTCAACTGGATAGAGTACTCGGCTACGAACCGAGCGGTTAGGGGTTCGAATCCCTTTGGGTGTGCCATTAACACAAAATATCCTATTTAAATCAAAATACACTCTAGCATTCAAATCATTTTTATTATCAGAATCATTTTGAAAATGTATCAGTTATGATACATAGAATATATTTACTCTACAGTAACAGACTTAGCTAGATTTCTTGGTTGATCGACATCAGTACCTTTGATTATAGCCACATGGTATGATAATAATTGAAGCGGTATTGTAAACACAACAGGACCACTAAAATCACCACCTGCATCTAATTCTAGGACAACACTGTTTTCAAAATTAACCTTATGACTGATCTTTTTATCCACAAATAAAATCAGCCTACCGCCCCTAGCATGGACCTCTTGTAGGTTTGACAAAGTTTTATCTAACAAGTTATCATTTGGGACAACTGCAACTATTGGCATATTTTTGTCGACTAATGCTAAAGGCCCATGTTTAAGCTCCCCAGAAGGATATGCCTCCGCATGAATATATGAAATCTCTTTTAGTTTAAGCGAACCTTCTACAGCTATTGGGAAATACAGCCCTCTACCTAAGAATAATGTATGGTCTTTATCAGAAAAGTATTCGCTCATAATAGCAATTTCAGAATCTAGGTTCAAAGCACCTAATGCAAGCGCCCTTATGTTTTTAATCTCTTCTAGAGACTCTTTAATACTATCAGCAGCCATACTACCTTTAATACCTGCTAGAGCTAAAGTAAACATGCTCAAAGCAACTAATTGTGTTGTAAATGCTTTAGTAGATGCAACACCAATTTCTACACCAGCTTTTGTCATAAAGCTAATATCTGACTCTCTAATAAGAGAACTATTGGGTACATTACAAATACACATACTACCAATATAGTTTTGGGATTTACTTTTACGTAATGATTCTAGAGTATCTGCAGTCTCACCAGATTGTGATATTGTCACAAACAATGAATCATCTGGAACGACATTATCTCGATATCTAAGCTCGCTTGCAATCTCTACACTACATGATATTTTCGCATATTTTTCTAACCAATATTTAGCTGTCATACCAGCATTATAACTAGTACCACACGCGACTATGCAAATATGCTTAGCTTTTTCAAAAATTGCTTTAATACTATCATTATAGTTTTCTAAAAATATTTCTCCGTTGGAATCAAGACTTGCTAAAATAGTATTAGAAACAGCTTCTGGCTGCTCATATATCTCTTTTAACATATAATGCTTATAGCCATCTTTAGATGTACTCATTGATGAATAATTATATTCTTCTATCTCTAATTTTTTAGGTTTACCATAAGCATCAAACACCTCAATATCACATTTACCAACTATTGCAATATCACCCTCATCCATATACGAAAATCTATTCGTCACAGGTAAAAGAGATAATGCATCCGATGATATAAAATTCTCATCTATTCCAACACCAATAACCAGTGGTGAACCAGAGCGTAAAGCAACTATTTTATCAGCAAACTTCATAGAAACTATTGCTAAAGCATAAGCACCTTTTAGCATTGATTTAACTTTAATTATATTAGATATAATAGATAAATTATCATCCCACTCTCTATCTAATAAATGCGCAACTACTTCTGTATCAGTATCAGAACTAAAAGCATAACCACTATTAATCAATGATTTTTTTAACTCTTCGAAATTTTCTATAACACCGTTATGCACTATACCAAAATTATCTGATAGATGTGGATGGGAGTTTTTTTTCGATGGTTTACCATGTGTAGCCCAGCGAGTATGTGCAATACCAACATCACCAGAAAAATCTTTTCTTTGATGTACAGCCTTTTCAAGCTCAATAACTTTACCAACCTCTTTGCATGTATCAATTTTATTATTGATTACAGCAATACCAGCGGAATCATAACCACGATACTCAAGCTTTTTTAATCCTTCAATAAGGATATTAACAACATTTCTACTAGAATTAGCACCAACAATACCACACATACAGACACCTCAATTTTAGGGGTTTTATTTTTCAATCTTAACAGGTCTTTTCCAACTATTAATATTTCTTTGCTTAGCTCTAGATATTGATAGACCATCTGCAGGCACATCTCCAGTTATTGTTGAGCCTGCACCTACTGTAGCACCATGACCAACCGTTACAGGAGCAACCAACTGTGAATCTGAACCTATAAATGCATAGTCACCAATAATTGTTTTATGCTTATTGACACCATCATAATTACAAGCAATAACACCAGCACCAATATTACAATACTCACCAATATCAGTATCACCAAGATATGTTAAATGAGATGCTTTTGAGCCTTTACCAACGACAGTTTTTTTAGCTTCAACAAAGTTACCTATTACAGCATCTTCCTTGATATCACACTCTGGCCTTATTCTAGCGAATGGGCCAACTATAGCATTTTTACGAATAACTGAACCATCAACCATAGAGTTAGCTTTTATTTTCACCCCATCTTCAATCGTACAGTTTTTCAGGATACTATTAGCACCAACTACAACATTATTGCCAATTTTGACATTTCCCTTAATGATAACATTAAGATCAAACCAGCAATCCTTACCAACACTTAAATTACCGCGAACATCAAATCTATTTGGGTCAGCAATACTCACACCCTTCGACATAATTACATCAGCAATGTGTCTTTGCCAAGTACGCTCAAGACTCGCTAACTGCATCCTATCATTAACACCAAATACTTCAAAATTTCTAACTGGATGAGTAACATTTATTGATACATTATCTTGTTTCGCCATACCAACAATATCCGTTAAATAATATTCACCCTGTGAATTAGTATTTTTAAGCTCTGGTAACCAATTTAATAACATTTTCTTATGCACACAGTAAATACCTGTGTTAATTTCTTTTATTTGACGCTGCATGTCTGTAGCATCTTTTTCTTCTACAACACCTTCTACTGAACCAAACCTATCTCTTACCACCCTGCCAAGACCAGTAGGATCATCAAAAAATGCGGTTAAAAATCCCAAATCATGATCATTAGTATTTTTAACAAGATTTTCTAATACTTCAAATGAAATAAGTGGCACATCACCATAGAGTATTAGCACCTTTTGATCTTTTAAAAAAGGAAGTGCTTCTAGCACTGCATGACCTGTACCTAACTGTTGTTTCTGATGTACAAATGTAATATTTTTTCCAGCCAATTCGGACTCAACCTGTTCTCTTAGATGGCCTGTTACAACTACTATATTATTTGGCTTTAAAAGCTCAACCGTCTCAACAACTCTTTTAATCAATGACTTTGCAGCCAATGTTTGCAAAACTTTAGGCTTCTCTGAATTCATTCTAGAACCTTTACCTGCTGCCAATATCACAACTGATAAACTCATAGTATACTCCTTATTTTTTTCCACATTTTTCTAACAATATGGTAATAATTTGATAATAATCTTCTGATATTTCATTATACATACTATTCAACAGCATATCTATATCTACCCATAAGCACTTCTTAACATTTTTACCTGCTAAGATATTTGGAATATAGTCTACATTTTCTAACACAAACAAACTGACATGCGCAATTTTTTGCGATAATACTGACCTAGATGGAAAATCAAACACATAAGTATCAAGTTTTGATAAATCTAGTTGTTCACCTTCAATCTCAATAGATGTATTATCTCGCAGATTCCTGATTGTTGCTTGATAAATAGTTTCATCAACCAGCAATGCTCCACCTGGTAGTGACCATAAATCTTTGCCTACAACAGAATCATTTTGAACTAATAAGATGCGATTATTTATGATAACGAGTGAGTCAGTGACAATCTCTATAGGCTGACACTTAGAGACAGATGTTTTTAGTTTGCGTTTGCTTACATATTGATATTCATCAACAAGATTTCTATAAAGATCTGTTTCCATAAATTTATTTAAATAAAAATATGATCCCATATTACAGTCTTGACTAACCATATATTCATCATCAATTCGACCACGATAATACTCATTTCTAAAATCAGTAGCATTATAGTTCTTAAAGTTACTAACAGAAACATAATCCCACTCTCTAAAGCTATTTAAATAATAACTTGTACTATCTTTTTTATGACCTATAATAGCGACTGTATCACCTTGACTTATATGCTTATTCACATTTGCTCTAAGACTATCTTCCCATTTTTGTTCTTGGTAAAAATAATCAGCAATTGGCTCGATATAAACCCTATCTAAATCTATATTTGAGTTTTTTAGATCTGATATAATCATTTCTCTACGCTGTTCAAATGAAAATGGATTTTTAATACTTGGTGCATTAAATGAACTACCGACATTAATAATTATTTTTTCACCAACATCTAGTGCTTTGATAATATTGTGCAAATGACCTTTGTGAAATGGCTGAAATCTACCTATAAAAACCGTAAAATTGTACATAAACCACCACTTTAATTTAGCTCTTTAGCTTTTGCCTGTCCTTGATACGGAGTATCATTATTAGTAACTGTATCTATATAGTTGCTTGTATCATCATAACTTCTTGCACTTTCTTGACGTACTTTTTGATTATACGAACCAAAACTAAACGACGATGCTGATGATGCTAAACCACCAAATGATGACTTAGACTTATTTGATTGGACAGGGTTTGCTAACTGTGCAAGCATTTCAGCATTTTGCTGCTTAATAGTTATTCCATTCAACTCTTTTCTAATACTAGTTAACAACTTAACACCTTCATCAACATAGTTAGATGCCATAGAATCACCATCACTATTAAATACGGCAGGAACTGTCACCAGACTTGATAATTCATCAATATCTCTTGATTTAATAACATATATGAGTTTGGTTTGAAGATTTTGCACCCTAATTACATGCCCTGATAACATCTTATCTTCTTCTGCAAGAATCTTATATTTATCTTTATGAGTAACAAAGTAATCCCTCAATAGCTCAATTGTTATTGAAAGAGGCTCTCTAAACACAAGTTTTAAGTCACTATCCTTACCATACACTACACTTATTGATAGCTTAGATATTTGATCACTAATTATTTTATTTATATCATAAGAACTAGTGAAATTAGGTGGCAACATATCCGCCTCAGCTTCATTTACTTGAGATGCAGGATAATTATTTTGACCAGAAGGCAACTCGAACACCGGCTTTATTTCAGAACCATTTAAGCCTTTAGGAATCTTCAAAGAAGAGCGCTCTTCTACTTTTACTCTAGCATATTCATACTTTCTATTTCTAAAAGGTGTACCATCAATAGTATTCATTAAACTCTCGTAAGATGAGTCTGTATCTACACCTTGGCCTGTACTACAACCTTGAAAAGAACCAATAAAAGCGACCAATAGCATTATCTTAGCTACATTCTTCATTTTATAACTTTTAATAATTAAATCTAAACAAACATTATAACACAGTGATATACTAATAAAATAAAACCTTATATAAGTAATTAGTTGGATTAAGAAAATATATGAACAAAGATAAACTATTTATATTACTACAACACGCTATCCCTCAAGCTTTTTTATCAAGAAATATTGGCAAACTTGCTGAGAGTAAGAATAAAACCATAAAAAACTATCTAATCAACTTAGCCATAAAAACCTTTGAAATAAATATCTCAGAAGCTGAGTCTGATGATATCAATTCATACCCTACATTTAATGCATTCTTTACTAGAAAACTAAAAGATGGTGTAAGACCACTAGAGGCTAATAGCTCAATATTATCATCCCCAGCAGATGGTGTTTTAAGTGAGTTTGGAAAGATAGAGGATAAAACTCTAATTCAAGCAAAAAAACGCGACTATAGCCTAGAAAAGCTAATTGTCAAAAGTTCGGACACTAATTTCACAGATTTTGCAACTATCTACTTATCACCAAAAGACTACCATAGAGTACACATGCCTATAGATGGCAAGCTTACTAAAATGGTCTATATTCCAGGTAAATTATTCTCAGTAAATAAAACAACCACGAATAATATTGATGAAATTTTCACAAAAAATGAAAGATTAGTCTGCTATTTTGATACAGCTATCGGTGAAGTTGCTGTAATCTTTGTCGGAGCATTATTAGTTGCTGGCATAGAGACTGTATGGCATGGTAAAGTAGCTCCTAGTTATTACAAAGAACCTAAAGAATGGAATTATACTGATGGATACAACCTTGAATATAAAAAAGGTGATACTTTAGGTTGGTTTAACTTTGGATCAACTGTAGTTATGTTATTCCCTGACAACAAGATTGATATGCTTTTTGAAAAAAAGAATTCAGAAATCCAAGTAAATCAGAGTTTAGCTAAAATAAGATAAGTAATTTATTTGTGTAGATAAGTATAAAAAAATTCAGGAAATTATAGATTTAAAGTTTGAACAGTATTAAGCATTAACCAAGAGGAATAAATCCTAATAGCTTAGTCTGAGGTAAGCATGATGATTTATCAATCTTCACATTCCCTTCTTTATCCTTATAACTAGGACACTTGTATGAAGTAACACAAGATGATAGTAAAACTGCAATCAGTAATAATCCAATTATCTTTTTCATAGTAAATCCCCTTTATTTATTAGCACTTTTATCTTGTAACATCTCATTCGCTGGCACTGGCTGGTAAGTACTTACACAAGAACTTAACAATGCAACAATAACAGCTAAACCAATTATCTTCTTCATAGAATTCTCCTATAGTAGTTAATAAACTTCACATATATTTTATGCTACAAAAACTTTATATATTCAATATGGACTCAATATATTAATTATTAATTTTTGTTAATATTTATGCCTTTATAAAAAAATACTACTACTTTTACAAACGATCTTTTAAGCGAATACCATCTAGTTCAAGGCTTATGAGTTTTTGTTTATACAAAGTCCCTATAGCTTTTTTGAAAGCTGCCTTACTTATACCAAAAGTATTTTTTATAAGATTTGCATCTGACTTGTCATGAAATGGTAAAAATCCATCTGCATGCTCTAGTTTTGTTTTAATATATTTTGCATTTTTATCGAGATCTTTGTGAGATAACTGCAGACATAAATCAATCTTACCATCATCACGGATATTTTTAATATATCCCTTTACTGATTGACCAAAACTAAGGCGTTGGAATACTTCAGCTTTATACAACACTCCCCATCGAGAATTATTAATTATAGCCCTATAACCAATATCTGATGAGCCACCTATAATCAAATCAACCTCCTGATTTTTAATAAACTCGCCTTCATTAAAATCAGTTAAATGCTTGTTAATCTTTGATGTGGCTGTAGGCCTGTTATGAACTTTATCAAGATAAATATATACAAGATATGACTTACCATTTTCAAACTCCCTATGTTGCTCAGCTAGTGGCACAAATAAATCTTTATCAATACCCCAGTCTAGAAAAGCACCAATCTCTGTTGAGTTTATAAATGGTAAAAATGCAAACTCTCCAACTGCTGGAATTCCTTTTTTTAATGTGGCAACCACATCACCCTTAGATAACTGATACAAAAACACATTCAGTGTATCGCCAATATTTATATCAGCATAACTTTGCGTATCGCAATCTAGTGTAATTTTACCTAGATTTTTTGCATCCAAATATATGTCTGAGTGTGATTTATCTACGACCTGCAAGTCATAGTAAGAACCAAGATTAATCAAAATTGTACCTATAGAATATGAAATATTTATGACTACGATTATAACATCATATTGAGATTTTATTTAAAAATGACACGACTAATTTATTTTACAAGCCTTAGTGCATCTATCTTTATTACTATAATCCTTAACTGTCACTATATCTTTCAGATCATTAGCCTGAAATATATCTGCCACTTCAGTGGCTTGTGTATGACCATGTTCTATATATAGATGAGCTCCATTTGACATATAATGTTTTGCATTTGCAGCAATTTTTATAATATCGGCCAAGCCATTTTGTAAAGCAAATAATGCTGTAGATGGCTCATACTTACGAACCTCAGCATCGATATCATTATCACTATTATCAATATATGGAGGATTTGAAACTATAATATCAAAGCTCTGCTTTGGCACACGACTAAACCAATCACTAACCACAAAATCTACATTTGATATATTGTTTTGCTTAGCATTTTTACAGGCAACTTCTATAGCCTTTGCAGAAAAATCAACAGCTAGAACTTTTGCATTCACATACTCTGATGCTAACGCTAATGCTATTGCACCTGTACCTGTACCTAAGTCTAAAATATTTAGTTGAGCAGTTTTATCAGTATAATCACAAAGTATTGATTCTATTATAATTTCGGTATCAGCTCGTGGTATCAATGTATCTTTAGTTACAAATAATTTTTGCTCCCAAAAATGCTTATAACCAAGAATATAAGCTAATGGCTCATCTACCGCTAAACGATCTATTCTAGTCATAATATCATTTGTTTGGTGGTTCGATAATTCATACTCTGGGTATGTAAATAAATACCCTCTATCAACACCTAACACATCACAAACTAGCATTTGTATATCATAGCGACTAGTATCATCATGGTTAGATATTTTAGAAAAACAGTATGATATTAAAGAAGATATTGTGTATTTAGTCATCTGACATCGTTGCAAGCAAGTCTGCTTGATGTTCTAAAACAAGAGGTTGAATAATACTATCTAATGCGCCTTCCATAACCTCATCTAACTTGTATAGAGTAAGATTTATGCGATGATCTGTTACACGACCCTGAGGGTAATTATAAGTTCTAATTCTTTCTGATCTATCACCACTACCAACAAGGCTCTTTCTAGTATCAGATTGCTCTTGCTGCTGCTTATCTATTTGCGCCTGTAATAATCTAGATTTTAGCATAGACATTGCAGCTGCTCTGTTTTTATGCTGAGATCTTTGATCTTGACACTCAACTACAACACCAGTAGGAATATGTGTAAGTCTAATAGCTGAATCAGTTTTGTTTACATGCTGACCACCAGCTCCAGAAGCTCTAAATGTATCTACCTTTAAATCAGAAGGATTAATATCAATACCCTCTACTTCATCCACCTCTGGCATTACAGCAACAGTACATGCTGATGTATGAATACGACCTTGTGATTCTGTAGCAGGTACACGCTGCACTCTATGAGCGCCAGATTCAAATTTTAATTGTGAATAAGCACCATCGCCAATTATTTTAGAAATAATCTCTTTATAACCACCATGTTCACCCTCACTAGTAGAAACCACTTCTAATCTCCAACCTCTTTGCTCTGCATACTTAGAATACATTCTAAATAAATCTCCAGAGAAAATAGAAGCCTCATCACCACCTGTACCTGCGCGTATTTCTAAAAACACGTTAGCATCATCATTTGGATCTCTTGGAAGTAACAACACTTGTAGCTCTGTTTCTAGTCTTTCTATAGATTCATCTGCTATATCAAGTTCTTCTTTGGCCATCTCAACGATTTCAGGATCTTTTTCTCTTAGCATCTCTGTAGCTGATTGCTTATCTTCTTGAGCCTGTTCGTAGTCTTTAAATGTTTTTACAATCGGTTCTAGATGCGAGTACTCTTTAGACAAATCTCTAAATTTATTTTGATTCGTAATAACATCTGCTTCACCTAGTAATGCACTTATCTCTTCATGACGCTCAACTAAACTTTGTAGCTTTGCTTTAATCGAAGTTTTCATTTTACTCATTTTCCATATTTAAACCAAACATCGCCTTGATATAATTAAGCAGGTCACTTCTACCTTCTTTAGAGGCTTTTTTCATTCCCTTAACAGGATAGTGAAGAACTTTTTTCTTTATATCATAAGCAAATCTTTTCATTATCTCTTCTGGGTCTTTACCATTGCGAATCTTAGATAAGCTTTTTTCTAATGACATATCAACAATAGTATCAGCTTTTTCAAACAACTCTTTTATAGCCACATTAGAAATAATAGCTCTTTCTTTTTCCAAATATTCTTCTAGCGACTTAATTACTATTTTATCAGCTTTTAAGCTTTCTTTTTTACGAATTTGTTGACCAGAAGCCATAACCTTATTAATATCATCGACACAATAATAAACATTATGTTCTTGCTTACCTAAGGCTGGATCTATAACCCTAGGCACAGACAAATCTATAAAAACTCTTTCTTTATCATCACAAAATGAATCTACTGTGACGATATATTTCTCAAGTGACGCAGCCGCAACGACAATATCTGATATTTTTAATAACTTATCTAACTCATCTAATGAATGTGCTGTGGCATTTTTTGTATTTTTAACCACCAACTGAGCTTTCTCTACAGTCCTGTTTAACAGATATATATGCTTTGGATTTATAGACTCTAAATGTTTAAATAACAAAAAACCTGTATCTCCAGCACCAATTATCACAACTTTTTTTAAGTGTATATTTTCTAACTGCTTTTTAGCTAAACTAATAGCTGAGAATGCTACAGATACTGGGCAATGACCAATCCTTGTCTCACTTCTAACTTTTTTAGCTGTAGCAAAAACCTTCTGGAATACTCTATCTAGCTCTTTACCTAGTGCCATGCTTTTTTTGCTTGCAGTATATGATTGCTTTACTTGGCCAAGTATTTGCGGCTCACCTAAGACCATAGACTCTAAACCACAGGCCAACTTCATAAGATGCTTTATAACTTCTGTACCCTGCTTTAGATTAAAATATTTATGTATATCTTCATCACTACAACTATACTCTTGCCACCATGACAATACGCTATCAACAACTTTAAGATTAGATATTTTTAAATACATTTCAGTACGATTGCATGTCGATAATATAACCACATGGTTCACGCCATCAATATCTAACAATGATTTATATAAATCACTAGACGAATAATTCGCTAGAGAAAAATCACTTCGCACCTCGATAGGAGCTTTCTTATAATCGATAGATAATGATATTAACGCCATACTAAAAAAACACTATTATATAAAATTAAAATTAGAAAAACCTAAAAGATTCTAGCACAAAACAATCTAACTTTACATTGTAATCTAAACTAACATCACTATAGATTTTATGATAATATGTTGTTCAACTGAATCATAATGCAAATTTTATAATGAATATTAAAGATTTATCTAAAACACAGTTAAACACTATTTATACAGGTATCACCATAATAATAGTGGCTGTTATTTATATTTTATTTAACCAATACCAACAGCATGAAACTTATAAGCAGATGTCTCAAGCATCACAAATGTACCAAGAAGCATTAATAAAATCTGAAAACCCTAATGTTAACAACACAGATAATGAAGCTAATTTTTCAGAAATAATAAACAAATACCCAAGCACTAGTTTTGGCATATTTGCAAGTTGGCAACTAGCTAATTTATACATTGCACCAAATAGTCTTGCTGATAATAAATTGAACTTTACAAGCACACTAAACGCATTAAACTACAGTAAGGCTATAAATGTTTTAAAACAAAGTATTAACGATAATCCAAATAATAGCCTAACAGTAATAACAAAAACTAGACTAGCTAGGCTTTATATACAAAACAAACAAGCTAATGATGCAATAGCTGTACTTAATAGTTTAAAGAATAGTGATAATGCATATCCATTAATGATACTAGCTCAAGCTTATATCCAGAAAAATAATACTACCAAAGCTATTGCAACCCTACAACAAGCAGAGCAAGCATCTTCAAATAACTCGCAGTTAAAAAGTATCATTACACAACAAATAAATAGCTTAAGCTAGAATATAAATATGAAAAAAATATATCTTTGCTCCTTAGCACTATTAACATCTTCAATGATAGCTAGTTGTGCAAAAAGTAATATACCACCTCCAACCCCATTAGAGTTAAACCCTCCAAGCTCAGTACAAGTAAAAGTACTATGGAAAACGGAAACTGGTAATGGTGATGGTGGTTTAGGCAACTTCAACCCATCGCCAGCATATGCCAATGATACCGCATTCATACCAAACCAAAATGGTAAACTATTTGCCTTATCTATTGATAATGGTAAGAAAATATGGTCTAAAAAAACTGGTGTAGAAATATCTAGTCGTGCAAATACTACTGCCAATGCTGTTATATTTGGTAGTGTAAAGGGAGATTTAATAGCTCTAGACACCAATAATGGAACACAGTTATGGCATAGCTACATGCCTAGTAGCTTATTCTCACAGCCAACCATTTATAACAGCAGTGTTTATACACACACCCATGATGGCTCCGTATCAGCATATGATGTTAAAGATGGCACACAACGCTGGAATGAAACAAATAACATACCAGAAATCATGTTGCCCGAAAGCTCATCACCAATAGTTCTGAACAATACTGTAATGGTAGGCACTGCATTTGGTACTGTTTTAGGTTACACAACCAAAGAAGGTGATAGAACAATAAATATACCTGTAGCAATATCTCACGGGAACTCTCCTGCTGAAAAAATGGTTGATATTGTTGCTAATCCAATGCTATACAGGGACTCTATAATATTTGCTTCATATCAAGGAACAATCATATCATTAGACAAAGATAATGGTAGAATGCAATGGGCAAAAAAATCTTCAACTGTTAATAATATGGCTATAAATGATAATGTTATATTTACAGTTCAAAGCGATAGTAGCATCAAAGCCTTTAATGTAGGAGATGGAGAGATTGTTTGGTCTCAGAATATACTAGACTGGCGAAATCTTTCGCCACCAATTTACTATAAAGGTATGATTGTTGTAGGTGATTATCAAGGATACTTACATTTTTTTAATTCGATTAATGGTGATTATTTAGGTAGATATAAACTAACTCCTGAAAGCAGATTTTTTGACTATGGTATTCGAGGAAAAATGATACCTACAGAAAAAGGGATTCTGATTGAAACTGACAATGGAACCGCATACTTAGTAGATGCAAATAGTAATAAAGTTATATATGATAATATCTTAAGTGATTATACTATAGACAAAGGTACGGAAGTTAAACATATAGAGCCAGTGATTGATATGGGACCTGTAATTGATATGAAGAAAAAAATATCTAATATAGAGGCCTTGGTTACTGATTTTAAAAAATTTGCAAATAGTAATGAATAGAATCATACGCCCTCCTATATTCATATTAATTTTAATGATATCTCTTGGTCCGTTTAGTGACACCATATATGCTCCTGCATTACCTGATATAAAGAAACTGTTATTAACAGACTTTTCTCATGTTCAATTAACTATCACATCATACTTAGCTGGTTATGCAATAAGTCAAGTGCTGTACGGCCCACTATCTGACAGATTTGGACGAAAAAAGCCAATGATTGTAGGCTCAATATTATTTATAATTGGATCTATTGTTTGTATTATTAGCACAAACATTGACACTTTAATTTATGCTAGACTATTACAAGGCTTTGGTGCTGCTGCTGGCGGTGTAATAGCTACCGTAGCTGTTAAAGACTCTTTTGAACTAGAAGAACAAGGCTCAGTATTTGCAATCATGAATATTGCATTTGCTATCGCACCAGCAATGGGTGCTTTATTAGGAGTCTTTTTGAGCCCTAATATTATTTTTTGGGTACTATTAATTGCTGCTATATTATTACTTGTAAAAGTACTACTATTTTTTCCAGAGACAATTGCAGAAAAAAACCTTGATGCAATAAAACCAAAAACATTCTTTAAAAACTATTTAAACCTTTTTAAAGATCATCAGTTTTTTTTCGCAACATTTACACTTGGTCTAAATATTAGTGTTATTTATTCTTGCCTTGCGATAATACCCGACATACTTGAAAACAAACTTCATTTAGATAAATTTAAGTTCATATACCTACTTGCTATAATGGTAACCGCTGTTGTTATTGGCTCTATCGCGTGCGCTAAAATAAGCAAATATATAGCTTACAAACATCTTATTAACTTCGGTATGCTATGCATATTAGCATCGGGAATATTATGCACATATGTTTTCTTACATCAATCAGCTACTGAACTACCAATATCATTAACACTAATACTATCACTAACGTTTGTTGGTGTAGCATTTACAGTACCATTACTAACACCCATTGCATTAGAAAACTTTACTAAAACTGCTGGTGCTGCATCATCAATAATGGGTTTTATGCAAATGGGAATGGCTGCAATAACAACTGGCATTATTAGCCAATTAACACTAGGTAGTGAGTTCTGTTTATCATTTTCATTTATAATATTACCATTAATTGGTTTATTTATATTTTTCCCTTATAGTTGTTATTTTCTAAAAAAATAATTACTATGTGTATTAACTAATTTTTCTAAATCATAATTTTATAAATATGCAAAACTATAATGCTAAATCAATAGAAGTCTTAACAGGTCTTGATCCTGTAAAAAAAAGACCAGGAATGTATACAAATACTGATACCCCTAACCATCTAATACAAGAAATTGTTGACAACAGTGTCGATGAGGTTCTAGCAGGCTTTGCAACTAATATTGAAATCACACTATACGAAGATAATAGTATAGAAGTTACAGATAATGGTCGTGGCATGCCTATAGATATTCACCCCGAACATAATGTAACAGGTATTGAGCTTATAATGACTAAGCTTCATTCCGGTGGAAAGTTCAATAATAAAAATTATACTCACTCTGGCGGCCTACATGGTGTGGGGGTATCTGTAGTAAATGCGTTATCTACTAGACTAGAGGCAGAAATTCGCAGGAATGGAAATGTATATAAGATTGTTTTCGAGGATGGTTTTAAAGTTCAAGACCTTGAAATAATAGATACAGTTGGTAAGAAAAATACAGGTACTAAAATCAGGTTTTGGCCTGATAAGAAATATTTTGATGAAATCAAAATAAATACAAAACCGCTTAAGAATCTATTAGAAGCAAAAGCAATTTTGTGTAAAGATTTAACTATCAAATATTCTAACATATTAAAGAAAGAAAGACTTACTTGGAATTTCCCAGAAGGTCTTAAAGGATATATAGATCATAAACTAGACACTCAAACATTACCGCAACAACCGTTTTTTATAGATAATTTCTCTAATGGTGAATCATTTCTCGATGCTGTTTTTTGCTGGTGTGATACTCCGGTAGAACACATCAAAAATAGTTATGTAAACCTAATACCTATGCCACAAGATGGAACACATATAACAGGTTTAAAAAATGGTATATTTGAAGCAATAAAAACATATATTGATAAAAATAACTTAGCAATTAAAAATGTAAAAGTAACTGCTAATGATGCTTTTGCTATGGTTAATTATGTAATATCTATAAAAATTACTAATCCACAGTTTGCTGGCCAAACAAAAGAAAAACTATCAAATAAAGATGTAATACCATTTGTATCAACAGCTATCAAAGATTTACTAACTATCTGGCTAAACCAAAATACAGATGAAGCAAAAGAAATTATTGAGAGTATCAATAATACCGCTCAAAAAAGAATAAATAGTGATAAAAAAATTGCTCGTAAAAGAATTATGAGCACATCTATACGCCTACCAGGAAAGTTGACTGACTGTATAAGTTCAGACATAAACTCTACTGAACTATTTATCGTTGAGGGCGACTCAGCTGGTGGATCAGCAAAACAAGCTAGGAACAAAAATTTTCAGGCTGTAATGCCACTAAAGGGTAAAATACTTAATAGTTGGGAACTTGATGCTGATACCATCATGAATTCTCAAGAAATACATAATATAGCTACTGCAATAGGTGTTGATCCAGACAGTGATGATGTTTCAGGTCTTAGATATAGTAAAGTATGTA
Source organism: Elysia chlorotica (assembly GCA_003991915.1). Taxonomy (NCBI): domain Eukaryota; kingdom Metazoa; phylum Mollusca; class Gastropoda; family Plakobranchidae; genus Elysia; species Elysia chlorotica. The sequence continues at coordinate 74,886 of RQTK01001529.1, forward strand.
TACTTGCAGATGCCGACTCAGATGGCTTACATATTGCAACATTATTATGTGCTATGTTTTTAAAACACTTTAGAAAACTAATAGAAAATGGCAACATCTATATCGCTCAGCCACCGTTATTTAGAATTGATATTGGTAAAAGCACATTCTACGCTCTTGATGAAGATGAAAAAACCAAAATCTTAAATGAAAACTCTAAGTTAACAGGTAAAGTAAATATAATGCGATTTAAGGGTTTAGGAGAAATGAATCCTATACAGTTACGAGAGTCTACCATGGATGTATCAACTAGAAGATTGCTACAATTAACACTATCTGAAACTTACAAAGACAGTGACATACTAGATATGCTATTGGCTAAAAAAAGATCTAAAGATCGTAAAGATTGGTTGGAAATACACGGTGATAAAGCAGCTATTGAATAATTACAAAAAAATCTCTCATTAAGCCCACTATAACCAATAATTTATAACCAACATATCAATAGTAATTATACCACTTACAAGCACATATATCATTACAAAAACCCAAAAATTAAACAATAATAAATTTATTTCAAAACCATATTTAAAAGTCTATTTTACAGGAGTATAATCAGCTCACAAGTTCACATTATTTCTGGTCTGAATATGTCTAAAGTATATTCCAAAAAGTTCGATTCATTTGATTGGGGTTGGCTAGTTGTCAGCTTTGGTATGGCTCTAGGTGCTGGTATAGTTCTAGTTCCTGTAACTGTAAGTGTTGTTGGTATTATGGTATATGTAATATCGGCCTTACTAGCATACCCTGCAATATTTCTATTTCAAAAATTATATATGAAAGACTGTTGATTTAATCTGCCAATAAATTCATAAATTTTGTAAAATATGAATATCGCAGATATTTATATTTTTAGT
>RQTK01001530.1:0-48358 GCA_003991915.1 Elysia chlorotica
CCGGTTGTGAAGATCATTCTAGATCAAATCTATGCATTGTTAGTTTGTTTTCCTACATTTCCCCGGTTGTGAAGATCGTTCGTTCGAGAAATCTGTCAATCTGGTAAACAAGTTGTTTTTCAGGGTCGGTTTGTTTACAATGCTTCTAGTCAACTGGAGTAATGCCCCTTGTATTCTCGTGTAATTTAGTATATGCTAGAGATATCGATAACAACTCGAACACTCGTTGTGGAATTTATCATAGGTTGTTATTGCAGCTGTGGATTTGATTGCTGTCGAGATTTCATTATACCATTTTCAATACCCTGGACGTGTTTATAGTTAATAAAGTTATTTTTCTCTGAAGCCCCGCTACAATATATAATTTTATAACCGACAGCTGGGCTCTACAACAGAGACTGTGCATCACTCCAACAATCCACGTTACACACACACACACACACACACACACATATATATATATATATATATCGGGTGGTATCATCCTGCTTCCCACCATGCAGTGCTCGTCCAGATAGCTTCCAAAGACAATACTCTACTACGTCGATATCTTTCATAACCACTGTAGGGATTTATAAAATTATAGTTTCCCATTTCAAACCTTCAAATAAGCGTTTCTTCAAACAACAACAACAGCAACAGCAACAACAACAACAACAACAACAACAACAACAACAACAACAACAACAACAAAACCAACACCAACAAAAACAACATCTGATTCCACCATGTACATTTCTTGACATGAATATATTACCATAGAGATATAAATATAAATAGAATGTCTAATTATTTTGTGTATATCTTCTCCTTCACATTATTCACATATTTTCCCTTATACTATTACAACAAGCCCATGAGATTTTATTCTACAGAAAAAACAACAACAACAAAAAGAGAAATTTTGTGTGTATCTTCTATTTCACATAATTCACATATTTTTCCGTATACTATTACAACAAGTTCATGAGATTTTATTCTACAGAAAAAAAAAACAACAAAAAGAGAAAAAAACGCAAGGAATTTTTTAAGCTCCATAAGCTGTGCCGCTTTTGGACGTTCCTTCCATCCTGGTCTGTTCGTCGCCATGCTTAATCAGCTCAAATTTGCTGCTGAAGACAGAGAGACAAAGAGACAGGGAGAAAGAAGATAACACGACCACCAAATAGAGTGATAGGCAGAGAAAAGACCCTCAGACAGACAGACAGAGACAGGCAAACAGACAGAGAGACACCAATAAGGCAGTGCCTGACACAACTTTAATCCTGTTCTGTTCGTACAGACGTTTGGCCACCGGAACATTATCACTAGAGACAAAAGTTAATAGGCAGACAGGAAGAAACCAACTAATGATTACGAAAACTAAGCGCCTCGCGTACCTTTCATTCTGTTCTGCTCATACACATGTTTGGCCAGCTCCGAGTTGCTGCTGGAGGCGGCCGACAGTCCCGACAAGGACGAGCTGACAAGGTCAAGTCCGAGCCCGCTGTCAGTTCCGCCTACACTAGCACCACACCGCGCACTGAAGGAGCCAGCCTGCTTGGTGATGTCCAGGGCGGAGTCGCTCTCCTCTCTTGGGAGAATGGTTTTAATGATAATAATAATAATAATAATAATAATAATAATAATAATAATAATAATAATAATAATGATAATAGTAGTAGTAGTAGTAGTAGAATGCCTTTTAATGATAATAATAATAATAATAATGATAATAATAACTATGACAACGCAGTCATCAACTTGGTGTTTCAAGGTTTCTGATTCAGGCACCTCTATTTTCACCCTTATGTAACTGTAAGAATAGGTTGATTTGTCTTGTTAACCAGGGATCGCTGTGGTCCAAGTGTAGAACTCACAGCTTCTAACAGGAAACTCGCGGGTTCCACCTCCGCTCTTGTCACCGCGCTTTATACCTGCTTGTTGGCTTTATGTCTTTACATTGTAATCGGCCAAAGTCAGTGTATCTCTGGAGTCCCGTTCCCAATACACATTTAGAATTTTTCTCAAGGCCTAGAATACGTAAAACTAGGAAAAAGCTTCACTTTCTCCAACCAAAGATACAATATAGCCTATAGTGCTGATGTTCGACGTTAAATCAACCCAACTCACTCAACACCAACCCAAGATTTATCATTTTATGTCTCGTTAATCAAAGGGACGAAGTGGTTTGGCAGAAGAGCGTGGGGCTTTAAACCAGACTTTCGGATCTTGTCCCACTGTCAGGTACAAAAAATACACGCAGTTACCTACTTGTTGGATCGGTGTCACTACATGTATAATGTGACAGGCTAACAAAGACATTCTGGTATACTCTTTCTGTATTTCTGTGGTAGCCCGTAATTAAAACCATAGTTTTAATATGTTGGGACCCGTAGACCTGTAGGATCTTTCTAAGGCCCAAAAAGACGCTTTAAAATAGGAAATTGCCCCAAACTCTTGTTGGCCAAGACATTATTTTATAGAAATAGATATTTTTTTGAAGTAGCATTAATGGGCTGGTGACCGTGACATCCTGAACATCATGATCATCATCATCATCATCACCATCACCATCATCATCATCATCATAATCATGATCATGATCTCACGTATATAGCGCTTTCTCTTAAGTATGTTCAAAGTGCTTTACAATAATAAAAAAAAAGAGTTCACTCATACAGACAATTTCACCATTCCCACACAATGCAGCCACATTTATACTTTACACTAATTATCGTTGAAAGCATTCAGTTATAAATGTCGAAAACATATAATTATTATAAATTTTTAGTGAGGGTAAAGACAAATACGGTGCTGAGTTAGTTCCTCCTTAACGGAAACCCTTGGATACCCACATGTGTACTAGGTGCAATGGAAGACCTGAGACAACGAAATATATATAATTCACCCCATGGCCTACGATATAATTGAGGAAGGGTAATGCTATGCAGGATGTCCAAGATAACGTGTTGGATTGACGGGCTAAATCTGGATATAGCCATACCATAACAAAATTAGAAAAGTTAAACATTTTGGATTCGTGCAGAGTTGTTCCACATCTTCAAAGACATGAGTTATATTCTAGACGTTAAACGCTTGAAAGGCCAGGAAATGATATTTTGTTGAAAACGGTTTACCGTTAACGGGTGATAATTCAATTTTAAATTCCATTGTAGAATTCTTCCACCGCTTAGCATTATTTCAAGCACCGTAATTTGCAGGCTAGCTAAAACCCAAAGCAGAGATAATTATCTTCTCACTCAAAAGTTTATAAAAAGTTAAAGAATTGAAATGTAGCGGGAAAAATAGTTTAGAAAAGTATCATAAATTGATTGTAGCTAAACAAAAGTTTAGAGGATTTTTTTTTCTTCTTCCCCATGCTGCTCCTCCTCCGTTCAACTTCTTCTTCTTCTTCTTCTTCTTCTTCTTCTTCTTCTTCTTCTTCTTCTTCTTCTTCTTCTTCTTCTTCTTCTTCTTCTTCTTCTTCTTCTTCTTCTTCTTCTTCTTCTTCTTCGTCCACCTCATCTTCTTCTTTTTCTTCTTCTTTTTCTCCTGCTCCTCCCACGCCGGCTCCTTGTTCCTCGTGTTCTTGTTCTTTTTGCCACCCTTTCTCCAGACCTCTTCTTCACCCTCCTCCTTTTTTCCCTTGTCCTCCTTCGCCCCCCGCCCCCCATCCCAATTACCCTTTTTATATACCCCCTCCCTTTTTCCCCTTCAACACTCACCTGGACTCACGACTGCCCCGACTGTCTCTGCTAGAAGCCACTGACCGATCCGAAGCTATTGACGTCATCGACGCGTCCATACCAGGCGCTGCCGGGGTGTCAGTCTGAAGACAACATGAAAAGCGTGGGAGATAATCTTGATATGGAGAACACGTGAACTGTTTGGAAGAACGTATATAGGCTACTGGTAGTCTGCAAAAGGAATCCATTGGGAAGTATCTTATATATGCTACCAGTAGCCTAAATAAGACACTGCCCTGTGGAGTACCATATATATGCTACCAATTGCTATAATTATTAGACACTGCCCTGTGAGGTAACGTATGTATGCTACTAGCAGTCTGTGTAAGCACTTCGAAACTGTTTAATATATCATCACTGGTGTACGTGCTTTTATGTTGCTTTAATTTGCGCGCTGCTGTCAAAATAGTCCATTAGCCTCCTCGATCAAGAGGTCCCTAAATAACTCAGTCGATATTGCACTGGGCTGACAAACCAGCGGTCCAAGGTTCTACTTTTATCTGGCTCTTTCTTTAATGCACAGAAAACCAAATGAACATTTAGTTTGTTTCCACATCTTTCTAAGAGCGAAAATCAAGTTATTGATGAGACCAGCAATGAATATTAATGTTCCTTAAAAAATCAATATTATTATTTCTTGAAGAAAAACAAAACAAACGAAAAAAATATATATACTACAATACAAAAAAAAAGAAAAGAAGAAAAAGAACGTCAATAAAAAAGGACAAGAAATTACAAAATGCCCCCCTCCGCATTAAAAATAAAACACATTAAAAAAAAAGTAAAAAACCCCAACAAAAATAAAAAATAAAAGGATATGCAATATTTTGAAAGGCATAAGTTAATGTCTATTTATTTTCTCTTCACCAAAAAAAAAAAAAGAAGAAATAAAGAAACGTAACGATAAACAACATGTGTTATTGAGCAGACTTTTAGTGGAGACGTCCTGGGTAACACTCCATAACGGCTGAGAGAAAAATAATGCAACAACAATAAAAGATGTTAAAGATGAAGAAGTGGAGATAGGATGAAGAGATAGAGATAGGAAAGATAAAGAGGTAGTGAAAAAGAGAGAGATAAACAGGCAAATGGGTATAAATATATAATTATATATATAACTTCTTCTTCTTCTTCTTCTTCTTCTTCGTCCACCTCATCTTCTTCTTTTTCTTCTTCTTTTTCTCCTGCTCCTCCCACGCCGGCTCCTTGTTCCTCGTGTTCTTGTTCTTTTTGCCACCCTTTCTCCAGACCTCTTCTTCACCCTCCTCCTTTTTTCCCTTGTCCTCCTTCGCCCCCCGCCCCCCATCCCAATTACCCTTTTTATATACCCCCTCCCTTTTCCCCTTCAACACTCACCTGGACTCACGACTGCCCCGACTGTCTCTGCTAGAAGCCACTGACCGATCCGAAGCTATTGACGTCATCGACGCGTCCATACCAGGCGCTGCCGGGGTGTCAGTCTGAAGACAACATGAAAAGCGTGGGAGATAATCTTGATATGGAGAACACGTGAACTGTTTGGAAGAACGTATATAGGCTACTGGTAGTCTGCAAAAGGAATCCATTGGGAAGTATCTTATATATGCTACCAGTAGCCTAAATAAGACACTGCCCTGTGGAGTACCATATATATGCTACCAATTGCTATAATTATTAGACACTGCCCTGTGAGGTAACGTATGTATGCTACTAGCAGTCTGTGTAAGCACTTCGAAACTGTTTAATATATCATCACTGGTGTACGTGCTTTTATGTTGCTTTAATTTGCGCGCTGCTGTCAAAATAGTCCATTAGCCTCCTCGATCAAGAGGTCCCTAAATAACTCAGTCGATATTGCACTGGGCTGACAAACCAGCGGTCCAAGGTTCTACTTTTATCTGGCTCTTTCTTTAATGCACAGAAAACCAAATGAACATTTAGTTTGTTTCCACATCTTTCTAAGAGCGAAAATCAAGTTATTGATGAGACCAGCAATGAATATTAATGTTCCTTAAAAAATCAATATTATTATTTCTTGAAGAAAAACAAAACAAACGAAAAAAATATATATACTACAATACAAAAAAAAAGAAAAGAAGAAAAAGAACGTCAATAAAAAAGGACAAGAAATTACAAAATGCCCCCCTCCGCATTAAAAATAAAACACATTAAAAAAAAAGTAAAAAACCCCAACAAAAATAAAAAATAAAAGGATATGCAATATTTTGAAAGGCATAAGTTAATGTCTATTTATTTTAGTAGTAGTAGCAGCAGCAGCAGTAGTAGTAGTAGTAGTAGTAGTAGTAGTAGTAGTAGTAGTAGTAGTAGTAGTAGTAGTAGTAGTACGGGACAGATAGGTCACTGTTGCAAATGATAAGAAAGAGGCAAATGGAACTTCTCAGCCATATAAATAGATACGACGGTCTGGAAAAACTAATGCTGCACGGGAAAGTGGAAGGAAAAAGTGCTCGAGGTCGACAACGACAGACCTTCATGGACAGTCTGACTCGATTCATAAACACATCGAACAAGAATTTGTCTAAGCTGGACATATTCAGACGGACTGAAGACAGAGAGGCTTGGAAATCCCTGATCGTCGATGTCTGCGCCAGACCTGACACCTGAATGACGATGAATGATGAGTAGTATGGGTTGATCTGGAATATTTTTTAGGTATTTTTCCACAGTGGTAGAGAGATGTTTTTAATGAAAATGCCGAACAATGATTGCACTTTGTGGGATTTGAATTCTTGACTTACAGATGCAGCGGCACCAAATCACCTTGCCACACCTCGCTCGCCAAGCGAGCATGGATATACCACTAGTAGTAGTAGTAGTAGTAGTAGTAGTAGTAGTAGTAGTAGTAGTAGTAGTAGTAGTAGTAGTAGTAGTAGTAGGTAGTGGTAGTGGTAGTGGTAGTAGTGGTAGTGGTAGTAGTAGTAGTAGTAGTAGTAGTAGTAGTAGTAGTAGTAGTAGTAGTAGTAGTAGTAGTAGTAGTAGTAGTAGTAGTAGTAGTAACTGCGGTTGCTGTTTATGGTGGATTTATGAGTTCACATAGAGGAGATCATCTCCCAAAACATAATAAATTTGAATAACAATTTTTGTAATTTACCACATCTTTATTCAAAACGCCCAATAATCTCTTGGTTTTTTGGTTGACTTATTATCGGAATCACATCATCGGCCGCTAGGTTATATCACAAGCGAGTTCCATTAATTAATCCAAAGCCTGGCAATTTTACATGGTGCTATACAGAGACAGAGCGCAGATATCAGAACTCCACCAATCACATTTTCACTTACAATACTGACACAAATCCAACCAGTATGGAACGCAGTAGTTTGATCCGGATTCGATCCCGGCGCTCCTGAGTTATTTTTTTCCCTTCTTCTGTATTTGAATCTATTTGGTATTCATATTGGCAGTCAGAGTGCCATGCCATCTTGTATAAGGTCTAATTCCTCAGCTCCCCGCTTGGTAATTTTCGTTCAAAGACTAGAACAAACAGCGCCGATTACCATAACACACTCCTTTTGCTTAAGAGGTTAACTTGATCCTAAATTAGACTTCCGTCACTTGAACCACGCATATAACTTATTTTCTTTTAACACCAATGATATTCAGGACATAAACACCCTTAAGATTGCAGAGTTTGACTCATATTGAACTTATGTTTGTCTTGCAGTCTAATGGCGAACCCTTTAAAGTTTTAAACTTTCCTCTGCCTTTATCATATATTGGCTTCATTAAAAAATCTAATATATCATTAATGCTTGCCTATTATATACAAAGCACGGAGATATAACCCAAGGTTTCCAAGAGCAAAACACACCAGTACCATCATGTATGAACGTTCTGTATTGATTTTTCCTTTAATTGCCCACACACAACGAGAATAATCTCATTAGTTGACACGAATCCATCACTATTTAAATCTGTATAAGCTCCATATTACCAATGTCACTATTAAGCCTTGGTGATATCGATTAAGGTTCAACGATTTAAAACAAAAGTAAAACGAATTCACAGAGTCGAGTTATAATCATTTGACAATAGGACTAATAGCGTATTGACTTTTGTGGCCCCTCACCTTTTCTGTTAGATTTGCGTCCCCTTGTCCTAGCGACCTGGTCAAAGGCAGCTCGTCGTCTGTTTGGAAACCATGGTAACCGTGGTACCATAGGCCTGTGGTCATCATCAGCTGGCGCCGTTTGTTGCAGACAACACAGACCCACTCCTGAACCTGGTGAGAACAGACAGAACAGGTAAAGCAATAATGAGACATTATGCCATGATTGCAGTATTTTATTTGGTTACGAAGACTGAGATAGGAGAGAACAAGATAGATATATTGAGAGATACGCAGAGAAATTCTGAGAGATTAAGAGAGAGAAAAAAACGTATACATATAGAGAGTGAGCGGGATAGAGATTTAGAAAGAACAAGAAATAAAGAGTAGAGATAGGGAGAGAGAGAGAGGGAGAGAGAGAGAGGCACACGCAAAGAAAGAGAGAAAGGGAAAGAGAAGCACGCGCAAAAAAGAGAGAGAGAGAGAGAAAAAAAGAGAGAGAGAGAGAGAGAGAGAGAGAGAGAGAGAGAGAGAGAGAGAGAGAGAGAGAGAGAGAGAGAGAGAGAGCGTAATTAATACGGAATGAGGTTCCTAAGACTTGTCGCACATTCGTATTTATCAAACATCACCTCTTCTTTGCACTATTATGGCTTATCAAACAATAACGCGGTGTATAGCAGGCGTTAAAATTTAATAAAAGTAGCCCACTATGCATCCTAGGAATCAAATTAAAAGTCGAGGGTTCTAATCCCACAAAGTGCAATCATTGTTCGGCCATTTTCATTAAAAGCCTACCTCTACCACAGTAGAAAAAAATAATTCGAGATCTACTACTACTACTACTACTACTACTACTACTACTACTACTACTACTACTACTACTACTACTACTACTACTACTACTACTACTACTACTACTAGATGTATGTACATTACTTGTTTGTTTGTATAACGATTGTATTTCAAGCCTAAGAATTTGATTGTGAGTTTTGCTTACTGAACACAGCCCTTCTCGAAACCTCCGGCTAGTTCTAGAATAGTAATCACCTCGTCACCTCTTGTTTACCTTTGTTCTGATTGGTTGTTAATTGCTAACGAGATGTACCGAGAATATTCTCTTATGATTTACGTAATTCTTGTTCTGGATGATTCGACGAAATTTTGTATAAATAAGAATCTTAATTAGATTTAGGAAGTGTCAACATTTCGAGAGTCAACATTGTTTTCCAGAGTCTACATTAGAACTCCAGTAATTGTACTATTGAGCCGTCCTACAAACATTGTAGAGTATAGCCCTTTTGTTGGATTAAACAGTTTGAAATTGTTACTTGCGGACTTCGGATTTATTTTCTACGGACGAGTCGTGTGATTGGCTGTGAATATTTTTAATACCCCTAGACAAACAGAGCCTAACAGATTACCACCTCACCAGCAAATCTGTTACACTGGGGGCTCGTCCGGGATCGAGTCTACAAGTTCGACGCATCGAAGAATTATAGATCTAGAGATCTAGATTGGTCCAGCGTAGAGCTAGATCTAGATTACCAACCTTCGTCGGCTAATATCTGGTACACGCGTTTTGCTTGCCTAATTTATCAGATCTAAAGTTAGATCTAGAGTCAGTGTGTTCTGCGTAAACCGTGTCGTGTGTTTTGCGCCAGTATTCGAAGCGTCTCTTTCTTTATATCGCACCCTCAGCTGTTAAAGCTCCATAATGTCGTCCATTCAAGAAATCAAAGAACTTGCTGAGGAACTGCAGTTACGAGGAGATGAAAAGAGAAAATTTATTATTGAGCAAATGGATAAATTGCGCCAACTCCAAGCTGAAAAGGAAGAGCGAGAAGCTAAACTTCTAAGGGAAGAGCGAGAAGCTAAACTTCAAGCTGAGAAAGAACTAAAGATGGAGGAAATGAGGACACAGTTAGAGTTGGCAAGGATACAAGCACAGGCAAGTCAGCAAAGTGAACACAACCTTACATCAGGCAGCACAAGATCGGTCCATGATGAAGGAGAGCATTCTAAATTCAAGATGCCTAAATTACCGGCTTTTGTGGACAGAAAGGATGACCTGGATTCTTGGCTACTTCGGTTTGAGCGATTCGCTACCACAAGTGGATGGCCCAAGGAAAGCTGGTGCACACCATTATCCGCACTGCTGACAGGAAGAGCGTTAGAAGCGTTTTGTCGTCTTTCAGAGACCGAGGCCACAGATTATGATCGTGTCAAGGAAGTCCTGCAAAAGAGATATAACCTGACAGAAGACGGATATAGGCAACGTTTCCGCACTGGTTCACCAGAAGAGGGAGAAAACCCAAGCATGTTCATCGTACGCCTCAAGACATACTTAGAGCGATGGATGAAACTGGCGGAAGCACCACAGACATATGAGGCTCTCAGGGACCTATTTGTAAAAGAACAATTCTTAGACTCAAGTCCGGCTGATTTGTCTACATACCTGCGGGAAAGGAGACTAGCTGACCTTGAGGAAGTGGCGAGGTCCGCTGAATTGTTCCTTACGGCCCGCAAGAGACAGCTGAGTGACCGAGCGAGACAAGGCATTACTCGTGAGCAAAACAGGCCTTCCAGTTCCAAGGAGGAAGAGATCATTTGTCACATTTGTAGGAAGCCTGGTCACTCTACTCGGAATTGTAGGAATAAAGCGACTCATGGTAGAGGATGTTATCATTGTGGAGAGTTGACTCACGTGCGGAAGGACTGTCCGAAGCTGAGGATGAATAACAGTAAGAAAGAGGGAGATAACGAGATAGACCCATATGTATATAGGACGAAAATTAAGTGAGTTGAACGCCCAAAGCCACCACTATATAGGTCATATTGTGGACGGGCCCCAAGACTGACGTATGGCAACTACATTGTATATGTGCTGCCACACACGAGACAGGGCGGGTATACCATCACTCCTGTCTCAGACGGTCACATTATGCTAATATGTACCCAACTAGTTACAGGGAACGATCTTGGACAAATAAATCTGCCGACCGGATTCAAACCGCGCACCTCCCGATCTAAGGACAGACCCTCTACCACTTCAGCTAGTTGGTCCCAGATAGAACAACAAAAAAGCGAGCTAGAGATAGAGAAAAAGAGCGAACAGGAGATAGAGAAAAAGTAGATATAAATAGAGAGATAGAGATATTTTATAGGTAGATAGATAGATAGATAGATAGATAGATAGATAGATAGATAGATAGATAGATAGATAGATAGATAGATAGACAGATGGATAGACTGATAGATAGACACAAAGAAAGAGCACATAGGTAGACAGACAGACAGAAGATAGAGAGAGATAGAGCGGGAGAGAAAGAGAAAAGGCATGTAGGAACACAGAGAGCAACAGAGAGAACGGTTGAGTTTAAAAAAGAGAGAGAGACACACACACACACATACACTCACTCTGGGATAGACAGACAGAGACAGAGACCCAGATAAATAGACACAAAGGGAGAGAGACACACAGATATACAGACAAAGAGAGACACACAGGTAGATAGACGAACAGACGGAGGACAGACAAAATGGGTGACGTACAAGTGATCACTCCACGGACTGCTATTGATTTTTTCCCTCCCGCCAAGCTTCCTGGCAAGGTCAAGGCCACTTAACCCACACATTTGTATCTGCGGGGACATGGGGGATTTCAATTTCGGATTTATCTCAGAGTTTTAGGGAAGGCCACCACTCTGGCTCAGATGCTGCAAAGTGGCACAGTTATTAGGACATCTTAGGTGAATTGGTATGCCAAGCCCATTCTGCCAGCCCATAAACATCTGGAACAGTTATTCAAACCTCTTTGGCTAATTATTATGCCAAGCCTAATCTATCAGCCCCCCCCCCAAAGAAGAAGAAGAAGAAGAAGAAGAAGAAGAAGAAGAAAAGAAAAAAAAAAAAAAAAAAAAAAAAAAAAAAAAGAAGAAGAGTGAGCAAAAGTTAGAAATTGACAAAAATGGACAAGAGAAAGGAAAAGCTAAAGAAGGACTATATTTTCAAATGTTCACAAATCTAAATCTTAGTTGAAGCAAATAGGGCCTACCACAAGTAAAATGGTATTAGTATTTAAATATGCCGACGTGAGAGAGAGAGAGAGAGAGAGAGAGAGAGAGAGAGAGAGAGAGAGAGAGAGAGAGAGAGAGAGAGAGAGAGAGAGAGAGAAGAAACTCACAAGAGAAAAGAGATGGCAATGGACGAAAACGAACGAGGAACAGAGGAAGAGCTTTAGTCGGGCCTAGGCCTATGCTCTCAACTCTTCATTCTCAGCGTCGTGTTACTTCAGGTTACTTCTAGATCAGATCCGATTTTGGTTGAAGGAAATCGAAAGTATTCCATTCATTAGAACACTTTCCAATATATTATTCGTATATGAACTTTTACGCCAATCACGCCGATCTGTTTCAGTATGTCTTCTTGCAGGCAATGGAAGAAATTGGGGCTTTAGTTATGTTTCATTGATTATGTACCGTAAATCTCTCTTTCTTGGAAATCACGCACATTGTGTCCGTTTACTGTATTCACTACGCGATTCAGTATAATTATATATATGACGTCGTAGGCGATACTGTAAGACTTAGCCAAGATCTAGTTCCGACTAAGCGGATGAGCAGTCGCTACACATCGGGAATAACGCGACTTAAGAATGGCTAGGCCTTCATCATTTTGGCTCGGCCTAGATTGACAGGACTAGATTTAGACCCACTGTGGTTTTCTCATTCTTAAAAATTAATGGTATGCAAACTGAGCATGGACAAAACATGTGATGGACAACGGTCAGCGCAAAACTTAACAAAACAAAATGAAAATGTGCAGTTGTTAAGGGCAATGGCTGTAGAGGGTGGAAATAAAAACCAAAAAACATGCGGGACAAAACGTCATCGCGGGCGGGACGGCGGGACAAGGTATCAAAAAGCGGGACTGTCCCATGAAATGCGGGACGATTGGCAGCTCTGCAGCTCTGTTTCTTTCTCACAGATGATGATGACGATGGTGCAGTTGATGGATGAGATGATGACGCATTTTATCGCATTTATTTTTGTAATTCGAAAGGACCGCGGACGCAAACACATTTCCGAGGATGCTCAAACTCAACTTCCGCGGAAATCCGCGTTTCCGCGGACAATTCCCATCCCATCTCACCCATGTACTTCCTTCACTCAGGTTAAGCACCATCCCCACCCCCAAATCACCCGTCCTGAGCTCAAGTCTTTGTTTCCTTCTCCTGTGTCAAGAACATCTCCTCCTCACCGCTCGAGAAGGCGACACATAGAGTTCGATCGATCACACGAGGAAACTAGTTAAGATTAATTGGTTTTCTGGGGAATTCTCATACACTGACAAGTTTCATAGCGTCTCCCATTTCTCATACACAGCCGGGCCCGGCGCCTCGCGCTTAACCACCAGACCTCCTGTGAGTTTTAACTTGACGGCTTTCAAAGAGACTATCGGTATTTGACAGCTTCAGATAGCCTATAGATAGTCAGTATTGGATTATATCCGGTATAGACCGTCGGTTTTTTACAACTTTCGGCCAAAAACGGCTATGCTTCGGCACGTTTTGGTATAGACCATCCGTACTTGGCCCATTTCGCTATATAGATGACAAAGATTCGGCACCTTTCGTTAAAAGTCTCCGGATATAACACGGGATGCTCCATGTGAGAGGTGAGAGGTCAGACCTGATTTCTCTAACTTGCTATGAATCGATCAACTCTACAATAGTAGCAAAGCAAAGTTTTTTGGACTTGAGTTGAAATGAGCCCGCATAATTCAGGCGGTATTGCTCTCCACCGACAAACAAAAGTTCAATTACTAAGTAAAAAATATAACTACAAGGCCTTGGTTGTAAAGGCCTTTTGTTCCGCGTTCATCTACGCTTTCCCCCATACGTTTAGCACATTTTACATTAAACTGATAATACGCAGTCTAAAACCGCCTGAAATTTCCGTTCTTCAACCAAAAAATTAGTGGAGAGCCTTTAAAAAAATAAAACCAGCTCTCCTCGCCTAGGTCTCAAGCATATCAAATACTAATTTAGCACAATGAATCATATATCAAAACGAAATTTGTTTCAACTTCAAGCTCTACACTTAATGGTCTTTTTAGATTTTTCGATCGATTTCGTGGTTGCCGTAATGTCAAAGAATAAAAAAGGGACACATCGCTCAGAAATGGCGTCATTTTCGGATTTCTTCCTCTCTATTTTTATCCCCTATCTTACTCTATGGAATCTCCAATTGGCAGCATGATTCATCACAAAACTGTACAGCTAGTGTATTCATATGCACAAGATCTAGACCTTTACATTGATACTGAATTGCCCTCGTTTTGTAAATGGAAACGTCGCACATTTATAGGTTAAAATCAAAACTCGTATGAAAATAGTTGTGGTTTGCAACTTTGAAAGTTAAAAATGATCTCGATCAAAATTTTTACTAAATTCCAAAAATTCACACCAATCCGCCATATGGTACAAATTTGAGAGCAGTTTAACTTGTCAAGTTTGGTACAAGGAAGATCGGGCGCTTTCGATTCACGCATAGACCACGTTGTGTTGTTCTTTTTCCTTGGACTGTCAGTGGGGGTATCAACAAAATACAAAATTTAACGGTCAAGTCTTACCTATCCTTCTCTGGGCTCAGGTCGCCTTAAAGAAACCTAGAGAGATCTACCAAAGGATTTTTTTCTTCCTCTGTCGGTCAATTGACTCCTAGCGATGGATAGAGTTATCGCTTTATTTTGGCTCATTCACGGTCTAAATAATTAATTCTTTTATGACTGAATCTAAGATTTTCAATGAATGATTTTATTAGTTTTATACTATACTTTGTTTAATCCGTGGAATATGTCCATTTTGTTGAGTAATATATAAATATTATAAATCATCACAATTGGAGCAACCGAAACGGTGCCCTACTACATTTAGATCTGGACTCTAGACTCAGTTTTCAACCGGCTATTCTAAATCTTTCTACATCTAAATATTGAATGATAGATCTAGATCTAGGGGCGTAAGTTCATACGTCGCGGTAGCCTTTTTAGCTGCATATTATTATGTTGTAAGCTATCGCGAAGTTGTACTTACATAACAGTTACATCCCTTGATGATAAACATTAATTTTTAAGAAGACTCATTTTTAAAAATTTATCATCTTCTCAGTGATCTTCTCAGTGATCAGTGTATCTACTCAGAAACATACCGGTAATGAAAACGGTAGGCCCCTATTACACTTAGAGGTTTAATAGGAAACTACTCATGCTCTATATACCCTAACAACCACATGGTTATATTAAGGCGAAAAGTCTTTATGCAGATGACTAAAGTTTTTAAATATATTGGAGCACTCCATCACAAAGGGGGGCATAAGTCACAAGACAGTTATTTCGAGATTTGCATATGAAAAATTATATTAAACAAAAAGAAGACAAAAACGATAAAAAAAAGGGGGTAGCGCAGGTGTGATTTTGGAGGAGAATGATACACAAGCCAAAAACAAAAACAAACAACTGCCAACACTCAAGTATGAGAAGAAGCACGAAAAAGATCATTGCCTAATAGAATAAGAAAGGATAATGCAGCATTCATATGGCATATAATGAGAAGGGAAAACTTTATCACCTTATCACTACAGGAAATTAGAGGGATAGCGAGGGAGAGGAAGGCAGCAAGAACAAAATAATGATAGGCAGTCTTGTTGCATGGATGGAGTGGGAAAGAAAACGTCAACCGTTTCGGCAGCCAGGGATAATCATCAGAAGAAACTGGAAGGACATGATTGCCAAAGACAGAAACAAAGCACCTGATGAGGATAAAGATGATGATGATGATGATGATGATGATGATGATGATGATGATGATGATGATGATGATGATGATGATGATAATGATGATTATTATGTATTTACATCACTCATAGTTCCATATCATAGAGTATGGAGTTGTCAGAAGCACAAACAGCCCTACGGAAGTGTACAAAGAGCAGCCATTTGCATTCCGAAAAAATATACACAAGCTGTGCAACATGGCGTAGGTATTCGGGAAAAATAAGTGTCATAATTTGATGGAACAGTGATAGGGTAGATATTATTCCTCTTGCGCGTCGAAAATATCAATAGTAAACGCGTTTAAAGCTTGTCATCGTAAGGGTGCGGTTGTTTTGTCTTCAACGTGTATATGTCTTGATTTTCTATATTGTTTTATTTTCTATCTGCTCCTATAATATTATTTCATTATCATTCATGAAATTTTCTCATGTTTTTTTAGTATGGGAGTTCGTTGCCATTGTTGTGTGTGTGTGTGTGTGTGTGTGTGTGTTTTCTTATATCTGGCTTGACAGGTTCTTAAATTGTATCATCTTATTGATAACAGTTACAAGAACAGTGCGACTTTGTTGAGGTGAAGGGACGGTATATGCCATCTACATGTATATACATGTTGATGTTGATACATTATGCGATCAGTAAAACAGGGTAACAAGTGGGTGATCATAACAACAACGCCCGATATGCCTTCGACACCATCCTCACAACAGAAAATGAGTCATCTACAAGTGTTTCTGAATACTACCGAGATAGAAAGAAACCAAGAAAATGTGACATAGTTTTAAATGATAAGGAAACTGAGACAATCAATGGTAGTGTCCAGAGGAAAAGTTGTTCCCGCATGCAAATTGAAAGCAGGAACTAAGGCATGTGTACAAGCAAAAAATGCAACACAGAAATAGAAACAAGTTTGGACAAGCAAATCAAACCTTTCAGAACATATTCGAACTTAAGAAATGAACCCGTTATCATCATTTATGTGATACAAGTGCTCTAGTGTCCCCGGCCTAATTAAAATTGAAAATGAACTACTGGAGTAAAGGAACAAAAATTGATTGGGCAGTTAATTGTATATATTAACCCCTAAATAGCTTTTTTGTAAACATGTTCATATAAAAATGGAGCATTACATTTTATACACTTTGTTCCCCTAAACGATTCGATACTATAAGTTTAAATATCGGTTAATATTTGACCCTTTTAGAGTGTGTCAAAATGTGACAAAAATTCGCTGTTTTGTCCATTGCGCAAAAATCCGCAAATAAGATTTTTTTGCCGTATTAAAACTCATTTTACAAAAAAAATTCAATTACTAGACCTTGGGAAAAAAAAAGAAGTATGGACATTTTTTAGCACACACTTAGAAAAATGAAAGACTTCCAAATTAAAACTTTGATTTTGTGAGCGTGTGAAAAAAGCTCGCAGAGATTTTTAAAGTTACAAAAACGCCATGTTAAAACATATACAAATTCAAAATTTATAAAATTTTGACCGATTTTAACATTTTTTGCACCAAAATGTAAAAAAAAACACCACAAAAGTTCTATACATATTATGTAACAACATGCATTTTGAAGTTCGGTTAAGACTGCCTACCGATAAAATTGTCAAATCCTGCAGAATTATGTGTGAAAAACCTCATCTAAGAACCCTTAAAGCATGCTAATCTGTTGGTGAATATAATAAACACACTCTTTAATCTAAAAAGTTGGGGTCGGTTTAAGTCTAAGCTTTCATAACCGGAGCTTCAAACGTTTCTGTCGTTTTTTTATGAACTGACTTGATTGGAAAATTTGTCTTACATTTTCCTTTGCTAAACGTTTTTTAGAACCGTAAAAACACTTTTGATTTCCTAAGAACAAGAAGAAATAACAATATCAACAACATCAGCATTAAAAATAAATCAACAGGCGCATCTGCTCATCCATAAATACACACAGAAAGAGTAACAACTGCAACAACGCCAACAAGGAAAACAGAAAAAGTATAATGAGGTATCCTTTTGACATTTCTATTAAGCTTTCGTCGGATAAATAGCTTTCCGAATTAAATACAAGACATATAATCTTTGATTACTTTTACATTTTCAGGTTTCAAGAAAGAATCATATTCGGAGACGGTGCCACCACTTGAGATTCGAACCGTTAACAACATTCAGCTTATCTTATCGTATCTTCTCTTATTGTGGTTTACATATACAGCTCCACTGTGCATGTCCCAGCAGATGAGCGACGCAGTCCCCAGGGATGTCAGTGTTCCAGCTGTGACCAGCCATGAATATTGATGACCAGAGATCAGACCGAACGACCACCGTTCAGGGCAGGACGCTATCCGGATGCCAAGTTTACCGAAAAGTGTCAATCTTGGAGTTGTCGCCAAAGGGCCAAAGCCAAAAATACCCTACTTAGAGCGGGGGGGGGGGGGGGGGGGATTTGAGCAAGTGGTAGAGCGTCCTTGTTTCGAGGCCCACCACAATCGGGTAGTTGTCTGATTACATCCCTTACTTTACGATTTGCCGATGCCGAAATATAGCGACAGCGGTCCAAAAATGCGAATACAAGTATGAGGCCTAATCATGGATCAAAGCCAATTCCGCCTTATTCGTAGCTGTGCGTTCTACCATCGCAATCCTCACGTATTAAATTTCACAACAAGACACGCGTATTTATAAATAAAAGCTCATACTCTCCATTTTAACACAGAAACGAAGTCTAAGACAAAAAAAAGAAGGAATTAAGGACTAAAAAAAACTGTGAAAAATGTGCGCGTTCAAAGAGTTTTACTTAAAAAGTTATGGGCGTAAGCGCAAATGGAACACAATAAATTATGCTCTCATCTATTATCTTTTTATATATTTGTGGACTGGTGGAATTATTATCGTCTTCTCGCCATATAACAACTCAAGGTACAAACTTGAATTTTAGATAATTATATTGGTACCTTGGAATTTTCTGAATGCCCTAGGCTGGTTCATTTATTTTTTACGATGACGATTAAAGCATTAATTAGATTTTAGGAATTGAAATTGATTCGTCGATTAAGCAGCCATTGCTGTTTTTTTATTTCAGTTAGCTAATCATAAGTGAAAGCGGGCTAGGTTCAAATAGGTGCGGGGCTCTATTTCAATAGTTGAGATTTCTTGCCATAATTATTATTGTTTTCTTAAACCCAATTTTAATGTCAACACTACCACTTATAGATCTATATAATTTTTTTCTTTCCGTTCGACATGTTCACGTGCGGACTCTGCTCGGGTTATAATACAAAATTCCAGATCTATCGAATGGGGATCTTTAAAAACATTCGAGCGCAATTTAAATTCTTTCTGAATCTACCTCGACTATCATCAAAAAGAGGATAAACATGGATTTAAAAGCTAAATCAAATAACTAGATCTAGACTTCTACTACTCATAGATCTAAACATAATTTTTTTCTTCTTTCCATTCAACATGTTCACGTGCGGGCTCTGCTCGGGTTATAATACTGAATTCCAGGTCTATCGAATGGGGATCTTTTGGGGTTTAAAAACATTCGGCCGCATTTTAAATTCTATAATATGGACCTACGTCGACTATCATCGAAAAAGGGGGTAAAAATGAATCTAAAAGAAATGTTATCTACAAAGAAATCCAGTAAATATCATAGCGTGAGATACCAAGACTATTGATATGCCCTTTTAAGTGGTGCACCCATTTGTGTCACAATTAATTTGTTTAGCTTTTTTGGCTTTAAACTTCTATCTCTACAACTATGTTTTACCATTTTAGTTGCGCACAGTGTCCCACAATCTAAGCTTGATCTCTATTAGTAATAAATATAACCTTTAAAAAAACATTTTATATCCGCACAGTGTCCCAAAACCTGAGCGAAGCCGGGCACCCCAGCTAGTTATATATATTATTGTCTTCGTCTCAAACTTAGACAGGCAATCAAACCCAAACTGATCCACCCTAAAATCCCAAATTTTACAGTTAAATTACAAATGGGCCAGAAAATTTATAGAGCCATAAAACTAATAACATCAAATGCCTATTCAATTTAAACGAATTAATAAAACTAAAAATGTATTTAAAAAAACGAACAGACACAACAATTACTGCTTCCTCCCCTTCCTTGAACAACAAACAAATAGAAAATGATATAAACATTGATTCTCTTTTTTTTCTAAGTGCGTGCGCAAATTTTAATGCGCACAGTGCACCGTTTTCTTAGAACGCTTGGTTAATTATGTATTCTATTGATTAATTATTGAGCCTACTTAAATTTGATGTAACCTCTTCAAGCAAACATAATTATTAAGTTTCTAAAGTTATAGTTCCTGAAGATACGAGTTTAAATTTAGCTGTAATACTTTAGTTTTGTCCATCCTACAGTCCTCACGAATTTCGTGGGTTCCCAGCTAGTTAAATAATAATATAATACTTGATTTTGACAAACGTGTATCGCAAAGTAAATATACTTTTCATTCATTGTATGAGAATGTTTTTTTTTTATTGTTTTTTTTTTTAAAGTCAATCTCAACAACCTTCTCTTTACCGTTGGCAGGAAGAGCAAACAAAACCTGAGAAAGGTCAATATGACTGAACTTCAACGCCAGAAACCTCGAGTTACTCAAAAGCGATAACTAAAGTTATCGTTCCTTGTTAAAACCTGCTGCCGTGATGTAAACAATGTCCACTTTCGATTTGATATGGATCGAGGTCAGATCCCAGCAGACCGGGGGCAAACATCGGAACTCATAACAAATATCCGTGTCAGGGAGATAGGGTTGGAAACCCCGGGGATCCGATGCTATCGTTAGAGAATTACCACAGAGTATTCGCAGAGCAGTTCTTAGCAATGATGTATGCTTGGTACAAAAACTATCATCTGAGCAACCGGTAATAATTCTCGCCATCCCAAAAACAAATACAAAAAACAACAAAACACAAAGCTGGTGTTTTTTAATTCCCCTCTTTGTGCCACAGCAACTTCTCAGGGTGATGTATGGGGAGCGAAATTAACATTGAACGTTTTGTGAGGACGAGTTATTATTGTTTAGACAAGGTGTTCGTATATGACCAAGAAATCATAGGTTCGAATCGAATCTGGTGATTGCGTCTGAATGATACGGGAACCCTATAAGCGGGATTTACAGAGGGAGGGCAGGTTCGAACAGGGGCTGATACCTTCGTATGCTCTTGAAAAACCTTGGGGCTTAATGCTAAAACTAAGTTATTATTGAGATTGCCTTGCTGCAGGCGGTTATTTCATTTCGGTACTTTACTCTTTAACTTAGCGGTACCTTGTATGTTGGAAATCGCTGCAATGACAAGTATGCCTTCGCTCATTTTAAAGAGAGAAGCTTTGTTGTTATTTTACGTCTTATAGGTTGCCAAGAAGAATGCTAAACGACGGCGGGCTCCTGTTGCTTTGTTCACGTGATGCCATACAGAGATGGAGCAAGGGTGACAAAAATCGACCTCTAATAAACTTTTAAAAAAAGTTAAGACAAAATAGTACCTACTCAGCCCATACAAGATATAAACTCTCTTTATGGCAATTGCCCCTAATAGTTTATACACATACACCAGGTTGACTCTAAATGCATATTTATTTTCTACTCCTGTGGTTTCGCCTTCAACTTTGGAAGCCCTGAGCTGCGGGTTACTGCTGCTTTTTCCATTGACGACGCTAATTTTGTATCTAAATTTTAGATTTTACCACTCAAAATAAAGAGTTGGCTTTCTAAAATATCGATAAACCTTTTAATAACTAAAGAGGATCAGGTATTCCTGCACACTAACGCTGTACTTTTTAATATATGAATATATAGTTATACCCTGGATCTATAAGAAACAAAATTGAAAACAGCGACTTCATTAATGTTGTGAATGTATTATTAAACTTCAATAGTGTTTTATTGTTCATACCGTGATTAATATTAATAATCTCAAAGCAATTTCTGTCCCTTGGAATTCATAAAATTTATAAATTAAATGAGCCTTACCTGTAAGGTGAAATTTGATTGTAATTCTGTCGACCCACAATATTCGAAGGGCATAATCGAGAGAGAGCGCGTTAGCCGGAAGCCTCACTATTCAAAGTCGAGATAGCTGTCATCATCGTACTAATTATGATTGTGCAGATTTAGCGAATTTGCACTTATTATCTTATTAAATGAAAACAAAGGGAAGGGTATGGGCGGGCGATTATGCCCTTCGAATATTGTGGGTCGACAGAATTACAATCAAATTTCACCTTACAGGTAAGGCTCATTTAATTTATAAATTCTGTCGACCCACTAATATTCGATACGGCCCAATCGAGACTTTAAAGCGATGACAGCTATCGATTGATGATGAGATATAACCAGCCGGTTTAAGTTGTTGGAAACCTTGAAGAACATCACCGCTCGACAAGACAAACATAAAGACTTACTCATTGCTGGCTCTTATGGAGTACAGCTTTACCAAAGGCGGATGCGTGTTCAGACAAGACTGACTTCTTGTAGAACTTAGCAAAGGTTGACTGCCGTGACCAGCCTGCCGCCTGCATGATGGTGGAGATATCAACGTCCCGTTGAACTGCTGATGTAGACGCAGAGCGAGTACTGTGGGCTTTAAATATGTCTGTGTTGATGCCAGCTTTTTGCAGAGTCAATTTTATCCACCTACTAATTGTAGAGGTGGTAACTGCGTGATGTGGAGATATGAAGCTAACGAAAAGCTCCGATGATTTCCTTAAAGGTTTGGTGCGTTTGATGTATTCTTTGAGGTATGTGACGACACATAACCGTGTGTCCTCAAAGTAAGAAGGAAGTGTTACACAGGACTGATGCCTGGAAGGCGAGGTATGTTTAAGCATACTTGTAATGAAAAAAGTTGCTTGGGTGCGTCGAATGTCACACGCGTTCAAATTCATAGCATGGAGAGTTTGAGCTCTCTGTCCTGTTACTAATGCACACAACATCACAAGTTTATAGGTTAGCGTTTGTAACCCAAGAGTTCGAGATGGGGACCATTGAGCGAGAAATTTGAGAACTTTTGATGCATCCCATGTAGCACAGTATCTAGGAATGCTTGGTCGAGAGTTGAACACTCCTCTCATAAATCGAGAGACAAGTGCGTTGTTCCCAAATTCAGAGTTGCCGAAAACACACGACAGAGCCGACCGTGCTGTATTAAGGGCACTGTAGCTATAACCGCTCTTAAAAAGTGTAAGT
Organism: Elysia chlorotica; assembly: GCA_003991915.1. Classification (NCBI taxonomy): domain Eukaryota; kingdom Metazoa; phylum Mollusca; class Gastropoda; family Plakobranchidae; genus Elysia; species Elysia chlorotica. The sequence continues at coordinate 22,817 of RQTK01001530.1, forward strand.
AAAAACTCTAGACAGCGCGGCACGTCCAAGTTTAGGGCATTTAAGTTTTTCTCGATGCAATAACTCAACCATCGATTGATGTAAATTGAGTATTGCAGTTTGGTATTTTTCCTCCAACCTTTCATGAGTACTTTAGTGACATCTTTAGAGATGCCCTGGGATTTGAAGTTTTGCCTGACAACAGACATGCCATGAGCCGTAATTTTGGGTATAATGGATGAACTGAATCCAGGTTCGACGGAAGCTGAAGAAGCGTTTTGGAGTTCTGTAACACTTTGGGTTTTAAGAGAGTCATTTGTACAAGTTTTGGGTACCACACTTGAGTTGTCCATAAAGGAACAATTACTAATGCTTTGTGCACGCGATCCTCCAATATCTTTTGAAGAACCCTGGCGATAAGGTTAAAAGGAGGAAAAATATACACAAATTTGTATTTATTCCAGCAATGATGGAATGCATTGATCTCAAGTGCTTTAGGATCAGGATGAAACGACATGTATTTAGGGAGCTGGTGGTTAGTGCGAGCAGCAAATAAATCAATCTCTGGAAAACCATGAGTAAGACAAAGGGATTCGAAAACCTTTTTGTTTAACATCCATTCTGTATGAACTGAAATTTTTCTACTGCATTGGTCCGCTTTGACATTGTCCTTGCCAGCAATGTGACAGGCAGAGAGCCATAAGTCTCTCTTGATGCACCATGACAAAATTAACTGTGCGTATTTATTACATAAAAGGGAGTGAGTACCACCCATATTATTTATGTATGCTACTGCTGTAGTGTTGTCGAGTTGTACTTGGACATGACAATTTGAAAGGTCTTTACATAAAGCCTGAATACCCAACATAGCTCCCTTAAGTTCCAGGACATTTATGTGAAGGCGTGTCTCTTCATCCGTCCACATGCCATGAGTAGAATTATTGCCTAGAACTGCACCCCAAGCATAACTTGAAGAGTCTGTTCTTATAATTACAGTAGGGGGACCATGGGACAATTTCTTTCCTGAATAAACACCTTCTTCAATCCACCAAAGAACATCCTTCTTTCCCTCCTCCGACAAGGAGATGTGCTGATCAAAATTGTAATGGACAGCTAATGCATTTATCTTTAAAATTTCGAGGGATCTATAATGAAGAGGCCCATATTCAACTGCCGGGAAGCTGGCTACAAGTGTGCCGATTAAGCGTGCCAGCTGTCGAACTGTTAGTGGTGTCTGGGAGTTAAGGACATGTCTGGACATATCTATAATGCTTTGCCTCTTATCCTCACCCAGCGATATCGTCATTGATTGGGAGTCCAATACAAAGCCTAAATGTAAAAGATTTTGAGTTGGTTCGCATACAGATTTAGAAGACATTGCAAAACCTAAAGATTGGAGAAGATCTTGTGTATATAGAACATTTTTCTTACATTCTTCATAATTGGAGCCCTGAAGATAGAAGTCATCTATATACACACTGGAGAGGAAACCCTTCTCACGAAGGTGGCCCAAAACTGGTTTTAGAATCTTGGTAAAGAGTCTAGGGCTGTCTCTAAATCCTTGAGGGAGGACTAAATATTTAAAAATTTTATTTTGGAACCGAAATTTGAAAAACTTTGTAAATTCGGCATGCATAGGAATTGTATGATATGCATTCGATAAGTCTAAACTGGCCATAAAACAACCCTGTTCCATTAAGTGGAGGCAAGTAGACAAACTATCTAGTTTAAAATGAGTATATTTGACATGTTTGTTTAGTTTCTTCACATTTAGTATAAGGCGATACTGCGCTAGTGATTCCTCCCCACTTGTCTTTTTCTCTCTTAAAAATACATTATTCATATAATCGCCTGATTCAAAGGTGCATTGTTGTATTACATGTTGTTGTTCTAATTCTGGGATTATAGTTTCCATAGCTGTCTCTTCTTTATTGCTAAATATTAATAAATGTGGTAGTTTGGTTTGCAGAGGGATGCTATCAAAATCTATTGTACAGCCTTGAACACATTGTAAAATAAAAGAATCAAAAGTAAGTAAAGACAAATATTAAAAAAAACATTTATTCTTCCACCCAGTGGAAGTTTTAGAATGAAACCTAATTAAAGTTTCTTTTTGGATGGTTCTTTTTGAAGGGATTTTGTATCGGGGCTTGTCCAAAGAACCAGTCCTGGCGGTAGTTCGGATTGCCCCAGCGTGCCCCCCTCCCCTTTTTCCAAGAGGAGTGGCGCTGGCCTAAAAAAGGAAATGGCTTTTTATTAAACTCGTTCTTGTAAGGGTGAAATCTTTTGTTTACTCTCTGGGAGACTTTGAAAGTTTCTCCCAAATCTTTGATCTTTTCAGGTAGTTCAGAACTAAATAACATGTCCTGAACCGGATATGAGTTAGAACAGAGTGAAGCATATTCTGGCTTCAACTCTGTTCGAAATGATTGTCGCCGAAAAATGTCAATCTCGTGTGAGGCATTTGCTAGCAAGGCTATCGAATCGGCGGCTGTAGTCGAAAGAGTGGACATATTTTTGTACTGAACAGCATTGTTTGACATATGATTTATCTGGTCAAACAAATAGGTGACCGCCGATAATCCTTTTAACAGATGTCTCTGTATGTTTTGAAGAGCGCTGTCATTACTGCGCAATTGCTTGCCAACACTTTTAAAAATTTCGGCGTTGCATGGGATGGCCGCAAGACGGGGGCAATTGCCCGGCACCGTGTATTTATTGTGCAGCCTATCTTTGGTATCCGTCGGCAAACCTGTGCATAGAATAGCGGTTGTACCCTTCGCTATCTTATCGTCTACCGACGGTCCCTCGGGGGTCACTGACCCGGACACAGACATGAAATAGTCCAGGTCAGAGGCAGGTTGAGGAGTGGAGGTATCAGTTTCCTCCTCTACCTCGCCATCTTCCGATTCAGGATGGCAATCTGCAGTGCTGGCCTGCTCATTGTACGAATCGTACGCCAGCTTTATCTCCTCTACAACTGGCACGATGCGCATCAGTTGCTGGAGCTGCGCTTTAATCGCGGCAATATCGTCGGTTGAGGAATCGGGCGGTTTCGATACCGTCATTTGCCCACAGCTTTTCTTGCCTTTGTCTCGAGAGGGCAAGGCAGGTGTCTTTGTTTCACGCAGTGGTCTGCGTTTCGACGATTTGGAAGATGACTTTCCACCCCCCTTGCCTTTGGACGCTGCATGGGCGACCAATGATGTGCTCGCACGGGTATCATGTGATCCCGACGGGCCTGTTGCTGGGGTGTCCTCGGCGTGACTGGGATGGGAACCAGAGCCCTGGCCACGCCCCTGGTCTGTAATTGCTTGACACTGTGTATTTGTTGTACAGCTGGTCTTCACTCACCCGAGGGTGAAAATGCAAGACCAAGAAGTTCCGCCATTTTGTATATAGAGATATGTGAGGAAAATAAATGTGACGCTTTTGTTAATTGTGTGATGTGTGCATTAGGTAGTGGCCCAGCCCCTGTCCTAAGCGAGATACTGGGCAAAACTACACTCGCTCTACCTATCCCAAAGGGAAGTAGGTATTATATGGTCATTACAGAACCTATCCCAAAGGGAAGTAGGTCTGCACTACTTGAAACCTAAAGGCGTTCAGTCAAGTAAAAAGTCAAAATTAAACAATACAGTTACAAAAAATGAAAAAAGCACAAATACAATAACAAATAAAAATGTAGATAATAAAAACAAGAAAAATACAAAAAAGATCACAGTCACAATAATATTGCAGATAAATATCCAACTGCACAGAAGAAAAAAACAGAAAATAGTTGGTGAAAATAAACTTATCGTCTACCGACGGTCCCTCAGGGAACACTGACCCGGACACAGACATGAAATAGTCCAGGTCAGAGGCAGGTTGAGGAGTGGAGGTATCCGTTTCCTCCTCTACCTCGCCATCTTCCGATTCAGGATGGCAATCTGCAGTGCTGGCCTGCTCATTGTACGAATCGTACGCCAGCCTTATCTCCTCTACAACTGGCACGATGCGCATCAGTTGCTGGAGCTGCACTTTTATCGCCGCAATATCGTCGGTTGAGATCTGGGCTTGGTTAGTCAAAGCGAAATTGACTACCGAATGTTCTAATGGCACTGCTGTCGCTGGACTTCAGCAATCTATCTAGATCTAGAATCTAAATCTAAAATCTTGGCTTACTTGAGCAATCTTTCTAGATCTACAATCAAGGCGTAACTAATGACAAGGGTTTAATAGATCTAGATCTAGATTCTAGATCTAATACAAAATTCAGCACCGTCATTTTGTAATTACTCCCAGTTGCACCCCACTTCCACGTAGGGCGAATTAGCTCACTTGGTAGAGCATTGGTCTTAATTTCAGGAGGTGCGGGGCTCGAATCGAATCTCTAGCTTTTTTTTTTCAAATTTAATCCCCTGTAACTGGTTGGGTCGGAGTCGGTATAATGTATTTTTGAAAAAAGTAATAGTACAGATTTTTTTAAAGGAGGAATATATACGGAGAATAAAGAAGAAAGAAGAAGAAGAAGAAGAAGAAGAAGAGAGAGAGAGAAAGAGAGAGAGAGAGAGAGAGAGAGAGAGAGAGAGAGAGAGAGAGAAATTTAAAAAAAAAAGAAGAGAAAAGATAATTATTTTCAATTAATAAAAAAGGATGAAGCAAAAATATATTAACTAATGGTAAGGGGTCTAAAATTTTCCCTTTAAAAAAGAATCAGCTTACAGACAATTACATTGTATTCAACCCGTTCATATTCGTAAAATCAAGGGGTTCTTCGCAAAAGGCTCGATGACGGCTGAACCTATAATTAGGAAATTTTCACAGAAGCTTCATCTTACTAAATACTAAGTTTACCTGGTCCTTTTTTGTTGATATATTTTTTCATCAATTTACTATAAATAAAAATAAAATAGTTGGCTATCAGGTTTTCCGTTTTTCTTTTATTTTAGATCTAAATCTATTCTTTGTCCAGCGTCAGATCTCAAGTTTTTAAGAAGTCAAAGCGTCATGTTCTACCGAATGTTCTATATGGCATTGCTACCAGTTCATCAGCTCCACGTACTGCCTTTAGCTGGACTTTAGCAATCTATCTCGATGTACAATCTAGGCTTAACTTATGAAAAAGGTTTTATAGATCTATATTCTAGATCTAATATCAAATTAAGCACCTTCCTTCAGTTTGTTATTGCTACCAGTTCCATTGCACTATCACTAGCCTAGATTTAGATCAACCGCTGGACATGAGCAAACGCCAGCTCCTAGACTAGGGTAGTAGTAGAACGACTTACACCATCACTTATCCAGGGTCCCCACCAGGTCGGGAAATCGGTAAAAAGTCGGAAATTACGTGATAGGTCGACCAAAAGGTCGTTAAAAAAAATAAAAAAAAAATAAGAGAGAGAAGAAAGATGCAAATGCTTAAATATTTTATGATGTTTTTGAAAAACTGCAGGAAATTTCAGTCAGGGGAAACGACTTATCAAAAATACAACGGGATGTTACTTGCTATTTAAAATAAACTTTTAGTTGAATAGCAACTACTGGGATATTTTGATATTTCAAGTTTTTATGTTATTGTTTAAAAGTGAGTAAAAATAGACTTTCTCTAAACAGAACAGTTTTACAGGTGACATTTGGCATCTATATATAAAAAAATGTAGTGCTCATTGTGGGCTCCCTGCCTCGAATTTTGCCCATCTTTACAGACTTACTCAATCACTTGAAAATTACAAAACATATTTTTTATGAACATCAGATTAGGGACAAAACCACCATTTTAAAAAAAAGGAATGTTTTATTAGACCTCTGATGTTATATAAAAATTCAATGTACCCCTCCCGCAAGGAGGGTCACTTTAAAGTCGTGCGCTTTGCAAGTTCTCTGAGGAAAGGAACTTTTTATTTTATTAGGGAGTATCATCAAGTCAAACTGTGTAAGCCACTATGCAAAGATGAAAGCAGTCATCGCACGAAAAACATTCTTTTTCTTCCTCCAGTTCGGTTGCATGATTGACAGAACAATCGCAGCTGTACATAAATAATGTTGAGCGTGAAAAACAGGAGTTGTCTGTAAATTTTTGGTAGAAAAAAAGCATTATTGTATTTTGGGAGAAACGGTGTACGGGTTGGCAGCCCTACAGTAATGCATTACCATATCGCTTGTATTTTCCTCACACTCTTAAATCTTTATTGTCTCAGATGTGAAAAAAATAGTAATTAATGCTCCGATAAAATGCGTCTCCGAAATGAAAGACTACACATAAAGATCCGACTTTAATTTTCGTAGGGAAAAAATCATGTAGGAAGTCTATCTTTTCCCATTTAGATCAGATATCAGGTCGGAAATCGTGTAGGAAAAGGTTTGTGGTAGACAGTGTTGGAATTCCGACAAATATTGAAAAATGTACAGGTCTGCTTTGAGTTTGCTTCCTGTTTAACGGAAAGGTGACTCCTGACATCTTTAAAACAGCAGGTGCCTTGAATTTCTCAATAGCAAACAAGAGGAGTTTATGGCTACCATCCATGCTTGCACATGTCATAATAGTGATTTGTCTTTGGAGGCCTTTGAACTCATGGTTTTGTTTCATTGGCGTTGTAAAAAGATGACACAACTAGTCCAGTGACAAAGTCTTCTATATAATAGAATCCTCCCATCAGGCCAGAGTTGCATCATCTACAGCAAAAAGTTTACTCAAATGAATTTAATAGTATATTCACCGAGTACTGGAATAAGTGAAAACCATTAAGCTGTCTCTCACCTGAGTGGGGTCTGTGCTGTCCTTCCGATCCATAGCTCTTGTCTGGTAATCTTTCAGCGCTGAAACTCCTCCAGCCAGCGTCTGTTGCGCAAACTTGATACAACCCTGAAGGAAGTGCTTGTTGACATCCCTACTCAGCTGCAACACAAAGAAAAATAAGGATATTATTTTTTAAACACAAAGTTCCATAGAACTTCAAAACACATTTCAAGATGGTACTTACCAATATCACCAGAAATAGGGCAAAACTTGTTCAGGAGCCTCATTTTCGCCTCTAAAGTTGTGTAGGTTAAGGTGTAACAAGAATGTAAAAGAGCGAAGGCAGGAAATCACCCCTGACCCTGATGTTTGGTTAAGTATGCATCGTTTCTTTATAAAGGGAACTATCCCAAATAAAAGAGATTTGATTAAGAGGAGAAGGAAAAGAAAACAGAAAACGAATGAGATAAACATAGGAACATGGAACACGCAAACCTTGCAAGAGAATGGTGGACATATTGATCTTGCTAAACTAGACCTTTTACTTGAAGAATTGAAGGAGCAAAAACTAAACATTTTAGGGTTATGTGAAACCAGATGGAGCAAACAGTGCAAGTTTAACAGGGGAGAATGTACTGTTGTACATAGTGGTAGTGAAAAAAGGGGAAATAAAGATGTTGATGTCATCCTTGACAAATATCATGGTGACTGTCTAAAAAGATATAATAGCATCAATGATCACATTATGATGATTAAGCTAAATACCAAACCTGCACCTTTGAACATTATTCAAGTATATGCGCCGAATTCCCAGAGCTCTAATGAAGACATAGAAAATTTTTATAATGATCTACAATCAGTTAAGGATTTTATATCATCGAAAGAAATCTGCATTGTCATGGGCGACCTCAATGCTAAAGTTGGAGAAGGTGAAGACAACGAATGTGGAATAGGAAGACATGGACTTGGTGGTAGAAATGAAAGAGGTAACATGCTAGCCAGTTTCTGTCGGGCCAATAGCCTACTCATAACCAATACTGTTTTTGAAAAACAAAATAGAAGAAAATACACTTGGACTTCTCCCCTTGATGGAAGTAGACACCAAATTGACTATATCATGATTGACAAATACTGGAAGTCAACAGTAATAAATTCTAGCTCAAAACCAGGAGCTGACAGTGACACAGATCATAATTTAGTCATGGCCGGTTTCAGACTGAAACCTTTAAAAACAAACAAAATAAAATTTGAAGCCAAGCATGATCTGGAATAATTAAAAAACCCTGATGTTGTATTAGGATATACTTTAGAAACAAGCAACCGCTTTAAATCTTTACTGGAAACATGGGCCGAAAATTAAACCATTCCTAATGAGATATGGGAAGATATGAAAGTTGTCTATACCCAAGCTTCCAGCACTCATATAGGTAAACAGAAAAAGATGCCCCAGAAACCTTTCCTCAGCACAGAAGCTCTTCAGCTTGCCAAAGAAAAACGCGCTGCCAGGAAAACAAATGACGTAGCCAATTACAAAAGGTTGAAAAGAGAAACAAGGAGACAAATCAGAGAAGACAAAAGGATATGGTTAGAAGAAGAATGTGCTAAAATAACAGAAGCAAATTCCCATAGAAACTCTTTAATCAGATAAAAAAGGTCAAGTCGCAAAACGTCTCAGTCAGAAATTATAGTATTAAGAACAAAGAAGACAACACTTATAGAAAAGGAAGATATTCTGAACAGATGGCAGGAGTATGGTAAAAGCCTCTTTAAGATAGATATCACAATTAAAGACGCCTTGCCTTGCCCAACACAACAGCATCAAGAACCAGCTCCGCTCTTAGAAGAAATAGACTCTGCTATAGATAGTCTCAAATGTGGAAAATCACCAGCGCTATATAACATCCCTGGTGAGCTGCTGAAGTCTAGAATGCATGAGGGAACAAAGGCTCTTCATTTTCTATGCACCAGAATATGGGAAACCTGCAAATGGCCAGATGATTGGAAGCTGCAAGAATTCGTTATGTTGTATAAAAGTGGGGATCCCAAAAATTGTAATAACTATAGGACCATCGCCCTTATTAGCCACGCAAGTAAAATCCTACTTATTATTATCCTGAACAGACTGAAGAACAAGATAGAAAGTGAAGTATCAGACTGTCAAGCTGGTTACAGAAGTGGCAGAGGAACCATAGATATGCTATTTGTATTACAGATTTTGATAGAAAAGGTTAGTAACACAACAGAGGAAGCCTTCATAACGTTTATTGATTACAGCAAAGCTTTCGACAGTGTTCAACACCACCATCTGTTTCAAACTATGCAAAAAATGGGTTTTCCTACACATCTGATATCACTTATTTCTAATCTGTACACAAATCAAAGTGCCACCATAAGATGGAATGGGGAACACAGTGGTCATTTTCGTATCAATAAAGGAGTTAGACAAGGCTGCATACTATCCCCTCATCTGTTTAGTATCTATACAGAACAAGTGATGCGGGAGGCAGACATAGATGGTATGGGAATAAGCATAGGAGGACGTAATCTGACAAATCTGCGTTATGCTGATGATACTGCCCTGATTGCTGACAATGTAACAAGCATGAAAAGAATCTTAAATAGAGTAGACATTGCAGGAAGAAAAGCATCATTAAAACTAAATGCTAAGAAAACTAAAGTAAGGCACATAAACGACACAAATAACCCTGCAAATGACATCAAAGAAGACAACTCAAAACTTGAATATGTGCAATGTTTCAAGTACCTTGGCTCAGTGAAAGAAAACAATGGATCATGTTCCAAAGACGTTAGGACAAGAATTGGTATCGCAAAACAAAAGACAATTGAATTAAACAATATTTGGAAAGATAGGGGAATTCTGACAACACTGAAAATGGCAATTCTAAAATGTCTGGTTTGGCCAGTTGTTCTGTATGGTTGTGAGGCATGGACACTAAAACAAGAACAAAACAGAATCCACGCCATTGAAATGTGGCTACACGGACGCCTTCTTAGAGTCAGCTGGAAAGAGAAAAGAAATAATGACAGTATCCTAAAAGAACTAGGTGCCACACGAAAGCTATTAAGTGAGGTCCAAAAAAAAGCAGACTCAGATATACGGGCCATGCAATACGCAACACAAAGACTGATCTAATGAAGACAGTCCTGCAAGGAAAGTTTGCCGGCAAAAGAAGAAAAGGCAGACCTCCCACCACCTTGATTGACAACATTGAGAAGAGCAGTGGTCTAAGTTTACACAAAATAAGTCTGCGGAGTAGGGACAGGAACAAATGGCGTGCTGTTGTGATGTCTGCTGGAGAACCTACCGACGAACACGGCGACGGATACAAGTAAGTAGGTAAGTAAGTAAGTAAGTAATTGTACGTTAATGAAATTAAAGAAATAATATTGGAGGAGGAGGAGGAGGTGGAGAGACAGAGAATTGGGAGGAGAATTTAATTGAAATTCATGAGCTCTTTAAGTAGTTCATCAACTAGTTTACACCACAAAAAAACGAGTAAATGTGTTGGTTTTGGTTTTTTTTTAATTACAGAATGCGACATTGGCTACTATGGTGATGGTTGTATAAAAAGTTGCAGTGACCATTGTGCTGGGAAGAACAACTCCTGCAACCACATCAACGGTACTTGTGACCTGGGCTGTGTTCCTGGGTACCAAGGCACTTTATGCACACAGGGTAAGTGGTTAGAAAAAAAAAAAACAGCAGCATTTCTACTATTATTATCACAATCAGCACAATTACTTATCATCACCAACAGTTTTATGTTCCATCATCATTATCTTTTCTTTTTGTCTTCATTTGATAAAATGAGCTCTTGTTGGAATAGGTTTAATGTAACGTACTTCTAATAGTCTCGTACTTAACAATGTTTTTTTTCTTTTAATATGAATGCTACTATAAATAGCTATACATATAGATGTCATTTGCAATTTTTGTGCTGTTTTTGTTGTTTGTTTGTTTGTTGTTGTTTTTTTTTGGAGGGAGGGGGTTGTTTTTGTTTTTAGTTTTTTGTTTTTTGTTTGTTTTTTGTTGTTTTTTGTTTTTGTTTGTTTTTTTTTGTACGTTTTTAGTTAAATTTAATTATTTATCTATATATAACTATTAATTTCGTGGTTGTGTATTTTGTGATATCTATCTCGAAGAGGCTTTTACCATACTCCTGCCATCTGTTCAGAATGTCTTCCTTTTCTATAAGCGTTTTGCCTTCTTTGTTCTTGCCTAACACAACAGCACCAAGAACCAGCTCCGCTCTTAGAGGAAATAGACTCTGCTATAGATAGTCTCAAATGTGGAAAATCACCAGAACTAGATAACATACCTGGTGAAGTGTAGAATGCATGAGGGAACAAAGGCTCTTCATTTTCTATGCACCAGAATATGGGAAACCTGCAAATGGCCAGATGATTGGAAGCTGCAAGAATTCGTTATGTTGCATAAAAGTGGGGATCCCAAAAATTTTAATAACTATTTGACCATTGCTCTTATTAGCCACGCAAGTAAAATCCTACTTATTATTATCCTGAACAGACTGAAGAACAAGATAGAAAGTGAAGTATCAGACTGTCAAGCTGGTTACAAAAGTGGCAGAGGAACCATAGATATGCTATTTGTATTACAGATTTTGATAGAAAAGGTTACTAGCCTTCATAACGTTTATTGATTACAGCAAAGCTTTCGACAGTGTTCAACACCACCATCTGTTTCAAACTGCAAAAAATGGGTTTTCCTACACATCTGATATCACTTATTTCTAATCTGTACACAAATCAAAGTGCCACCATAAGATGGAATGGGGAACACAGTGGTCACTTTCATATCAATAAAGGAGTTAGACAAGGCTGCATACTGTCGCCGCATCTGTTTAGTATCTACACAGAACAAGTGATGCGGGAGGCAGACATAGATGGTATAGGAATAAGCATAGGAGGACGTAATCTGACAAATCTGCGATATGCTGATGATACTGCCCTGATTGCTGACAATGTAACAAGCATGAAAAGAATCTTAAATAGAGTAGACATTGCAGGAAGAAAAGCATCATTAAAACTAAATGCTAAGAAAACTAAAGTCATGTACATAAACGACACAAATAACACTGCAAATGACATCAAAGTAGACAACTCAAAACTTGAATATGTGCAATGTTTCAAGTACCTTGGCTCACTGAAAGAAAACAATGGATCATGTTCTAAAGACGTTAGGACAATAATTGATATGGCAAAACAAAAGACAATTGAATCAAACAATATTTGGAAAGATATGGGAATTCCGACAACACTGAAAATGGCAATTCTAAAACGTCTGGTTTGGCCAGTTGTTCTGTATGGTTGTGAGGCATGGACACTAAAGCAAGAAGAACAAAACAGAATCCATGCCACTGAAATGTGGCTATACAGACGCCTTCTAAGAGTTAGCTGGAAAGAGAAAAGAACAAATGACAGTATCCTAAAAGAACTAGGTGTCACACGAAAGCTATTGAGCGAGATCCATAAACGCAGACTCAGATATACGGACCATGCAATACGCAACACAAAGACTGATCTAATGAAGCCAGTCCTGCAGGGAAAGTTTGCCGGCAAAAAAGGAAAAGGCAGACCTCCCACCACCTTGATTGACAACATTGAGAAGAGCAGTGGTCTAAGTTTACACCAAATAAGTCAGCGGAGTAGGGACAGGAATAAATGGCGTGCTGTTGTGATGTCTGCTGGAGATCCTATCGACGAACACGGCGACGGATACAAGTAACAAGTAAGATCCATAATGGGCAAATATGGGGGGGGGGGGAGCAGAACAGTGCACTCCATATGGAAGGGCCTAAAATTTTTATGTTCATATAAATAAAATTAACATACAACAAAGATATGAGTGCTATGGCAAGCAACAATCGAATGAACAAATATTATTCTGATAACACAAGAACCCCCACAGAGAAGATTCGCCGTAAGGAGCTCATCCCACCATGTTTACCAAATCAAGAGCTTGCATCGTCCAGCCACTGCTTACTCTTAAATAAACCAAAACGAAAAAAAGTTAGGCAAATTTGTGGTATCATTGTATGCCTACCTCTATGCTGCTGCTTGTCTAGTTCTGACTGCATGCTCTTGCCTCATCTTTTTAATTTTTTGCTCAGGCCATATCACTATTCAATATATTTAATAATTTGTAATTCTGCACGTGGTATTGATTCGATAAAGCCATGATGCCACCCAAACCTGGTGAAAATTCAGGAAGTTTGGAGCTGAAAATTTTAAAAAATTTTGTCCGTTTAAAGAGGCTCTGAGAATGTCCCTGGAATGATAAATGGTTGCATTTATTAAAGGAAATAGCGAGTCTCGCTAACAGATATTTGTCGCTAAACAGATTTTCTTCTTTACCGGCTTCCAGTTAGACCTATTGTTTTTTTGTATGTTATATTTATAACCGCCTCAACGAAGTTTCTTAATACTCTACATCTGCTCTAATTTCATTACCGGTAATCAGAATTTCGGTAAATTTTTAACTGTGTTGTGTGCGTCCATTTCATGAAGGAATAAACACAAGTTTTTTGTTGTTTTTTTTTTTTTAACAAAAGATTGGAGCAAAACATGCGAATATCATACCAAAACATTATTAGCAGAAATCCAGATATAGATCTAGTTTATATGAATTTAGAATTAAATTACATTAGATGCAGAATGTGCGGATAGTCCGATTCAATGTAGCTATCACATAAGATACAACTCGGTTAGATCTAGCTGTAGCTAGATCCAGACCTCGATTATTTTCTTTTATAAAAGTTATCAGAGGAGCGAGCATTGTTAAATTCACTTACCTAATTATCAATAAGCTTAGAACGGTTTGGCCAAAGCTCCGTCATTAAATTTAATAGACAATAGATCCGAGTCAGATCAAACACACCCTATATGGAATCAATTTGTCAGAAAAAACGACGAGGGGGGTCCGGGGGCATGCTCCCCCGGAAAATGTTTGGAAAAATAAGCTCCAAACATGCAATTCTAGAGACATTCTCTATTTTTTTCTTCCAAACTAAATGATTTTTCTTGGTTCTAAATTCTATACAAGTAACGTTTCACTACCTACAGACACTATTCACTTTCAATGTGGACATCAACTTTACATTGTATGTAGGAACTCTACAAATAGAAAGCGACAGACAGCGGAGACACAGAGAGACAAAGAGATAGACAGAAAGAGAGTGAGAGAGAGAGAGAAAGAGAGAGGGAGAGATAGAGGGGGGAGGGAGAAAATTAAAGAGAGGAGGGGACGGGGGAGGGGCACAAAGTAAAAAACGAGGAAGAAAGAGAACGGTTGGGCTGGATGATATGTCCATAAAAGAAAAAAAATGATAAAAACAAATTTTAAAGCTTTTATTTTAATGAAGTCCTTGTAATTTTTTTGAAATGCTCAGCCACTGGAAGGCTATTAGACATATATCTCATGAACATAGAACTAGGATCTGTGATGGCTCTCACCATCTCAGCTATTGCTGTTCAGTGAAGTGTCACGGTGTAGATCTAGACCTACAATCAGCACACATTTCATTTCTTGGCATTACTAAACTAGATAGATCTAAACCAGAGTATCTACATAAAGATGGTACTCGCGAGAATAAATATATGCTAAAAATTAAAGCATTGTGTGTCTTGTTCCAGTACACCAGCTCTCATTATACATTAGTTCTTTAACTATAACCTGTGTAAGATACATGGGTCTACAGGCATGTCATTGTTTGGGGGTATTTTTTCTCTCTGAATTAATTTCTTAATATATTTCATTCCTTAGGAGAAATGAGAATAAACTGTTAAGTTCTTTCTAGTCAGAGCTAGAGAGAGAGAGAGAGAGAGAGAGAGAGAGAGAGAGAGAGAGAGGGAAAAGAAGGGAGAGAGAGAGAGAGGGAGAGAGGGGGGAGGGGGGGGGGGGTGTAGGTTGATACATGAGAACTTAATAATTGGATAGATAATCGATAGTCCTATATTATTTGTATGAAGTCTATTTTGATGGGCCATATCTAATTCAGTGGCTAGAAACTTAAATTACCGACGGTACTGTTTTCAACTTGCCGTAATACGTCAATTGACCGCCCGTAAGGCGTAATTTGCAACACTTTAACATAATAAATTACGGCCAAAGCATAATGTTGGCAGGTCTGTCAATATAAGAGATGTAGATATATGCAGTCTGCACTGTATTTACAACTTGTCCCTGTCCACTACTTCAGAGTGACTAAAGTGATGTGATGCATTATTGGGGGGTGGGGGGGTATTGTTCTGGGCAGACAAGGTTGAGTTGAGTTAGTTGCATCATCCAACATTAGACATAATTATATAGGCTAATATTGTGGACAGGTCCCAAAACTAACATCTGACAACTTTACATGCTGCTAAACATAGACAGCGCAGTGATACCCCACTCCTTTAACAGCCGCTCACATTAAATTGACGCCTACCCAACCAGTGGAAGACGGAATCGGACGAAAAGATTTGGAACCTATCATGGGTTTTAAACCGACAACCTCCCGATTGGGAGATCAACGATCAACGCTCTATAGAAGTCTCAGCTAATACTTCTGACACTCTAGGTTACATAGAACTTATCAGGGGTTAGTTTTTAAAGGTCATTTACTGTGCATCAACGATCAATTATTCTTTTGAAAATTGGTTGCTTTGTTTCACATGTCCCACAAGAGATCCACCTCCAAAGAAAAAAAAAAGTTGCAAGGTTTGAAGAAAGAAATGAACAATTATTAAAAGAATGGTATGTTACTTTGGACACCATGGAAGGCAAAATATGAAAGAAAGGTAAAAAAGTTGACTAGTTACTGCACCAAGACCTATCTCAGACAATCTATTGACATCTGTTGATGTGAGACCAAAAATAATAATAGGGTAATCATGATTTCCTACCTTACTTTGAAAAGAGACAGAAAAACGATGATGTTAACTATTCAAGAGTTTCTAGTTATCTAATTAAAAAAACAACAACTAAATAAGCTTGGCTACCCCAAATCTCAATCCAAGACATTCCCCTGCCCCAACTGACCCTGAACGTGTTGTAGCCTTTTGTGGAATGGTCAAGCCTAATGACTGTGCTGTCTGTGGCCAGACTCAGCTCTCCGCAGATCATACACAGTGACAGCACTGCAGTGGTCAACTTACGGCTGCTCTCACTCATTAAACTGGTCAAGTAGCCGTCACATCCCTGGGCACAACAAAGGGATAACAGGTTGCAGGATGTAAGTTTTATAATTAAATAAAGTAGTGGATATGAACAAAACATAATATGTAGTTAAAGAGATGCATGAGACGCTATGCTTGTTAATGATGTAAAATGGTGGCTAAAATCAATCAAATCTGAAACCATATTTTGAGTTGAAAAGTTATTGAGAGGTCCAAAAGTATTAAGCACTTAAGAATAGTAAAGTTGTAAAGTTTGATATATCACATAATGATTAATGAGCTCTCTGTATCTCTCTCTTTCTCTAAACTCTCTCCTATCTTGCCACTTAAACCAAGCATGGTTTATAGGGTACTTGCTACATCTCTTTAAGTGACCAACAAAGCCTAACAAAATGGCTGGATGTATACCAAGTGCTATTAACTGATAAGTCTTCAAAAAATAATGGCTTAATGTGGGCCTCCTGTGGTGTAGTCATTTGACATGAAATCTTATTACATAGTGCCATTCGGTCCAACACTACACAGACATGAATAGATCTACATGTTTCAAGACCAATGATGAAAGCAGGCCTATTTCTCACCAAGGAAATTTTATCAGGTCCTTTAAGAACAATGCTCTTGTGCAATATGTGCCTAGAGGAAAAATACCAAATACTCAGAAAGGCACCAACACTGAACCAAAGAAAGGAAATGTTTTCCCACTGCACGCACAGAAAACGTTTCCTGTTGTCAAACAGAAAGAACTAGTCGCCTGAGGAGAGCAACAGCTCGAAACTCCGGAGTCGCGACAGGCAATTAATTTTATTATTATTATTATTATTATCAATATTATTATTATTATTATTATTATATATATATTATCCATGATAAGCAAAGACAAAGACAGAGCGTCTAGAGCGACAAACAACTGTTTAAGTTGAAGGGGTGTAAACAATAGTGCTGAGCGGAAAATCAGACTCTGCATTGAATTAGATCTACTGGATTTGGGAATACATCTAGGTATCTGGAGTAATAGAGTTAAAATGTTTTCCAATTCACCAGACTTTGATAGGCACCATTCATTGTCGCGCAACTCAAAGCTCTCACCAGGTAACACGTCAGTCATCAGGATTCCTCAGGGATAGGCCCTAGGTGACTCTAGAGCATTTTGTGGGGTCTTGACGGCGATTTAAAAAAAATTTTTTAAATAAGGCTGAACTAAATATGCCAAGCAGAGATAGATTGATTGATTGAGAGAGAGAGAGAGAGAGAAAGAGAGAGAGAGAGAGAGAGAGAGAGAGAGAGAGAGAGAGAGAGAGAGGGGGGGAGCAATCACTACCACGTAAAAAAATAATTTAAAAAATGAAGATATCTTAATAAAAATGCATTGATGCACCGCTCGCCGGGAGAGAGAGAGAGAGAGAGAGAGAGAGAGAGAGAGAGAGAGAGAGAGTGTGTGTGTGTGTGTGTGTGAAAGAGTGGGAGCAAGTGTGCATAGCTATACTAAATATGAAATTGTTTAACCCTGCAAGAGTGTGAACTGTAAGGAGACTGGCGCTAGCCAGCGCAAATGGTTTAAAGTCTGGACCTAAATCAAATCTAACAAGTCACCCAAAAAAGCTGGATTTTTGGAAACAGACTCTCTGCCTATCACTCACACTGGTTAACAAAGCTAGGGGATTCACGGATGGGCAGATCGCCGGCGACGGAGCCATAATTGCCGTAATAGTATTACACTATTTACTGAAAAGAGACGCAAGTGAACAATCAATCAACAACTTGAACAAGTTAATAAGAGGCTTGGCCATTGCGACCTAGGCTCAACAAATCCCAGTGCCACAAACGACCAGAGGTACTTATGAAACGTCATACATAATGGTTGGCAGCTATGCTCATGTAATAGTTTTGTATAATTTTCTTTTTCTCTGATTATCAAACATACGGAAATTGTACTCTAGTCACGGCGGATAGGAGTCCATAATACCTAACATCGATACATTCTGTTAATGACTTATTACATGTACTTCGCTTGTAATGTATGCTGGGGGGAAATGCTCGAAAGGGTTTCTTGAACTAACTTTCTAATAGTTGATTGGCATTTAAAAAAAAATAATTATTGAAACAAAAATTGTGAAGATAAGATTGTACATGTATTTTCTCCTGCACATTGTCTCTCATAGCATATTTATCAATAACCATAAATTGTAATTCATCTGCACTGCAAAAATCCACAAATTTTAAAAGTAAAAATAAGGACAATAGAATCCTTTTGAGCAAAGACATCCACAAGCTTAGATCTAGACGGTGGGATTCGCTCCGGAACAAACGCAGCTGTGGGCGCGATTGGTATCGGCGGGTATACCATAGGTAAAAACAGTAAATTAAGAAGCATGGTGAAAAGATCGCCAACGTGAGAGGTAAAAAAAAAAAAAACAAATGTAAAAAAAAAACTTGATCTCTGCAG
This sequence comes from Elysia chlorotica, assembly GCA_003991915.1. Classification (NCBI taxonomy): domain Eukaryota; kingdom Metazoa; phylum Mollusca; class Gastropoda; family Plakobranchidae; genus Elysia; species Elysia chlorotica. Next base: position 41,158 of record RQTK01001530.1, read on the forward strand.
AAACAAACAACACACACTATGTTTTGACGATAAATACCGATTGTATCAGTACATAAACGCAGACCTGGCTGTTCGTATTCAGATTAGGCCCAGGTCGATTTCCTGCAGACATACGACTAAAATTAATTTGTAATGTAACCGATCACTAAAACTCGATACCAATAAATCAATAATGGCTTGAGAGCCAAAATTGGATTTTTTTCTTTTTCCTATAAAAGAATTACAATTTTTTTTTTGTTCAGCGAGTGAGCATGATTTTTTTTATCTCAACGGGGAAACGGGAATCTCGATCAGTGAGTGGAAATGTTTCCGCTGAAAGCGGGAAGTTGGCAGGTCTGTATAGATCATTTAGCACAATTTTAGAGTGAAGAGAACTTAAGTAAATTAGCCCAGGAATAATTTTTTCTCTTTTGTTATTTGAATAATCTTTTTTTCTGATTCTTTAACATACCAAAATATTGTATAATTATAGCAGAGCTGCCAACCTAGTCCACCTGGAAAGTGTTTCGAAAGGTGTATTTTCACCAGAAAGAGCCAGGAGTGAACGATCAATCTACAAGTTGATTAAAAGCTGGGCCGAAATCAGTGTTGCAAAGGAACTTTTTAGACGTCAATAACATGAATGGGCCCAGTAAACGGCTGGGCTATCCGAGTGTTATTACTGTTGAAAATGGCAGCGAGCAATGAGCATTCAACCGGACACCCACCTAATTTGTAGCTGGATACCGTCGAATACATATTTTTTCAACAATGATACGGACGGAAGTACTTGGGAAGTCAAATAGGTACTGAATAGGTATTATAATTTATACGTACTGAATACATATTCCTTTTTGGAGAAGGTAAAGCTTTGCCAGAGAGAGCAACATCACGCATCCACATTGGGCTATTACGTTCACAGCCTATTATTATATACCAAAGTATGTGCAAGGTAAACACAAAAGAGCTGATGGACCAAGTAGGCTTCCTTTTCCTGAGAAACCAAACAACGTTGACTTTCATAAAGATGTAAAATAGTTATTACAAATATTAGACACCACACCAATGACTAGACATAAATTTCTTACGCCCTCGCACAAAGCACTGGAAACTTGCCTTTTTCATCTCTAGTGATTGTGAGAAATTTGTAGCGGTACCTCAAATACATTTTTATCTTTTTTTTGTTGTTGCGAAAAACAACGGTGTTTCATGGAAGGCTTTGATTAAAAGCGCACAACTCTAGATCCGGGCCTATGACAAAATATGTCGTCAAGACAAACTCGGCTGAAATGTGATAGGTGCGCGTCATGAGCTTTCTGCCGCCGCGGAAACGGGCTAGTCTTGGGTCTAATGATGAGTGGCGAACAGAGGCAGATATTGAGAATAAAATATCTCCAATCAGAAAAATGGGTACATTTATAAAAATCTGGAAATCGGGATTGGCGAGGAATATCGGCATGTACCGATCAAATCGTTACAAGTAGTCAGGTCTTCCATGTTAATTAAATCTGGCATTCCCTAAATTGCAGTGAGACAGTAAAAAGGTGCAATGAAAGCAAGCCTACTCACTGCTTGCACATAAGGTCAACCAAATACCTGCAGCAGGGATGTGGTCTGGTGTCCCACTATCTTCACCTGGTCCGCTGCCCCCGCCAGCAAGTCATGCAGGAACAGCAAGTTCAGCCCATCAAAGAAAGATGACCAGAGTGCGACGTGTGAGGCCAACAAGGGCACGTCAGCCACTAGCTGCAGCATAGGATGCACCCTTGGACCTGCCGAGAGAATCGTGTAGTGGATGAAACAAGCAATGTGAAAATCTGTTGGTTCTAGTCACAATGTACATGATAAGGTAGAAGACGGGGTATCTCTAACCAAGTACCAAATAAATTAAATTTTTAAACAGATCCTGAAATGAACCAAACACTGAGTTCAGTGGTCGATCATGAAACATGCGAAGTACTGGATTTTTGTGATAGGTATATTGTGAAGTAAATTAATCTGATACATGGATTTTCACTTGTGTTGATACTCATCCCTGATCACCATGCTATCCTTTTTTCTATTATATTCCGATGGATATGTTGATCTGTATAGTCCCCCTGAGACGTCAATATCTCAGTAGTTGACTGCACTATGTTTTGTGTTGGGTAAATCTTGAGGTGTTTTGTGATAGGTAGATTCTATGGTATAACAAATACTGGGTTTTGTGATGTAGATCATAAAGTAACAGTCAGTTTTAAAATAGGAAAAATGCAAAATAAACATGTACCAATCGCTAGGTTTGGTCGTTTTTCAAGAAACTTATGGGACATGAAACCAACAGAAGAGACTACACATACAAGTTGTGAATAGTTTTTTTCTTAATGTAAATAACAGTGATCATATTTGTCCGCAGAAATCCATGATGTAAACATGGTTGCTATTTTTATCTGCGTTTTCCTCATTTCCTTCAAAGTCAGCAAAACACAGAATTTACATTTATGCGGCATCATCTCATCCGGCCCATTCGTGTAAAATAATTTGGTGGGAAACAATGCAAACTGTGGGAGTTTACCTTTGAGCGGTATTGATAATATGGACACCATCCAAGCTAGGGAAATGCGGTACTTGAGTACAACACACATTACGGAACTTAATCTTTGAACAGTATCGATAATAGGTGTAATGTCAACTCATCCCAATGTTACCCGTGTGCCCAAAAAATTGCAGTGTCCGAATACAAGTGAGCTGCAAATATCGCTGCGACTTTCACAGAGAGAGAGAGAGAGAGAGAGAGAGAGAGAGAGAGAGAGAGAGAGAGAGAGAGAGAGAGAGAGAGAGAGAGAGAGGAGAGAGAGAGGGAGAGAGAGAGAGAGAGAGAGAGAAAGAGAGAGAGAGAGAGAGAAGAGAGAGAGAGAGAGAGAGAGAGAGAGAGAGAGAGAGTGGGGAGGCGAGTTCAAAAGTGAGGAGAAATGTCTGAGAGTTTTTGTCATTTCTTTGGAAACAAACCTGATAATTTATAGTGTGTATAGCAAAACTCAGAAACACGATCATAAATTATGATGTCTTTAGTGCGTATTGACTAAGCCTTGTGTATAATGTGATCGGCCAAGTCTTGGCAATCACTCTTTGTAATCCCGTCGCCATATAGGTTTTTCCTTGTTACCCATTATCTAGATAGCGCACATCGATGCACTGGTAATACATAAATTTAGATTCGACCTAGTTCTGATCCAGAGTTTGCACGGGTAATATATATAAATCTAGATTCGATCTAGCTCTGATCCAGAGTTCCATCTCAAATGTACTGGCCGTTTGGATACAGTGTAGTTTCTCAAAGACAAATCGTCATAGTAGAACAAGGTTTCTATATAAAAATACTAGTCCAAATTAGATCTACATTAATGTTCTTGGTTGCAAAAGTAAACGGGTGCATGTTTTGCAAAAGAATGTCGGACCCTAAACACCAACAACCACATCAATTCAGTTAGATATAAAAAAGCTACTAAAGAATCGGAATGACGTCAGGCCCCAGTGACTGGATCTGAAAGTGAAAGATCGGTATGAATCGGACAAATAAATGATAAAGTAGAGTTTCATTCCTTGTTTCCCTCGCGGAAGATTCGTGTACGTGAAAGAGTTTTAAATAAGGACGAAGGTCAAGGGCTGGATGTTAAGATGGTATTAATCAAACATACGAACAATTAACTAGATTTACGTTACTTGTCTGTAAACGCAGATTGAGCTCATGATAACGCAAATCAAAATCATTACTTGCTTGGAAATGACTGCCAGTATCAATGACTGGAACTGAAAGCCGAGATAGAGAGATCGGTATGGTTCGAACAAATGAACGCAAGAGAAAACAAGGAGTTGGGACTGATCGACGAAATTGTTGACTAACCCAATCTCCATAGCACTTTATAACAAGTATCGAAAAAAAAGAAGAGATAAAATAAATAAATCGTCCATAAATTTTCTTACGCCCTCGCACAAAGCACTGGAAACTTGCCTTTTTCATCTCTAGTGATTGTGAGAAATTTGTAGCGGTACCTCAAATACATTTTTATCTTTTTTTTGTTGTTGCGAAAAACAACGGTGTTTCATGGAAGGCTTTGATTAAAAGCGCACAACTCTAGATCCGGGCCTATGACAAAATATGTCGTCAAGACAAACTCGGCTGAAATGTGATAGGTGCGCGTCATGAGCTTTCTGCCGCCGCGGAAACGGGCTAGTCTTGGGTCTAATGATGAGTGGCGAACAGAGGCAGATATTGAGAATAAAATATCTCCAATCAGAAAAATGGGTACATTTATAAAAATCTGGAAATCGGGATTGGCGAGGAATATCGGCATGTACCGATCAAATCGTTACAAGTAGTCAGGTCTGTAACATTAATTTTGAATAATCATATCGCAAGTAATTCCCCCCTCCCCCCCAAAAAACAAAAACAAAAACAAAACAAAAACGAAGTTTCTTTTTCAGAAATCTTATCACATTGTGATTATTTAAACACTATAGGTCTGGCACTTATATTGATGCCAAAGTAGGAAAAAGAAAAAAGTACACACTTTCCATTTAGAGATCCTTCTAAATTCCTCCATCAAACGTGGAATGGGCATGCATGCCTTAAGAGTTAAGTTAATACTTAACACTAAAAATTAAACGTACTGTGTAGTGTTGTCTTCCCCTCGCTGGCTAGAACTGTCTGAGCTCCATCTATGATCCTTTGACATGCACACAAGACTTTGTCCATTAGGGATTCTTCAAAGCTTAAGGCTGGCAGGAGAGAAAGAAACTCATATTCTTAGTAATCTTACAAGTTACCCAACATAGCATCTGAGAATGTTGAATCTGTCACTTTGTTTTGAGATTATTGACTATGTATGTGAAGTTGCTTCACATGTAAACACTACATGTGTAAGATCTCTGCAATAATTCAGGTTAAGGTGGCTCATAAATATTTCAGACTTCAAATAGTTTTACTTTATTAAAAACATTTTTTTTAAAGTTTAGTTAAATAACCTTGATATTTAGATATGCTATTCGTAACTTTTGTTAAGATGGTTAAAAGAGGAAACTAAATTCACTTGAGGAGAATGAGGATTAAATTCCAATCATATCAAGACATGTAAAAAGTACCTGTGAGATTATCTGACACCGATGCCAAGACTTCTTTACAGGCTCTGACTATGTCAACTTCCTGGTGCGATCTGGGGCTTGAAAGGGTACCTGCTCCTACTGGCAATTAAGTGTTGGTGAATAGTTATGGCAAAGGAAAATTTGACAATTTTCTCATTTAATTTTGAAATGAAATTCGTATAAAAAAACAACTAAGGACTCAAAGAACATACTAAATTGAATGAGAACAGATCAAAATTTTTCTTATTCTTGGTCTTTAGTAAAGCTAATCTGTAATCACGTTAGTGTCGACAAGCTTACTAAGTTGCATAACAGGCACTCAAAATCTAGTTGAAATTAGACTTCAAAGATATGTCGGCTGATCGTTTTTCCCACAAGAAATGACCAACAGAATGCAATGTTGTGTACCGCAAAATAGGTGTTTCACAATGAAAAAAGATAAGCAGAAATGTTAGAGGGGGTTACAATGTACAGTATTGGCAGGACTGAGCCACATAGGCTTGAACAAACCAGCAATTGAAAAAAAAAAAGAGCTAGTTCGTGGAGTCTGAGGTGGACTGTGATAAACAAATACACTTGAATACATGTAACTAACAGATATAGATTTGGTTCTTCTATTGCCTATTTCGGCCCAGTCGGTCTTTTATAAGAAGCACAAACATTTAGAAAAATTAGAAGTCTTGAGAAATGTTACTCTGTTAGTCTTTTCAAATGTCTAGCAAGTATGCACAACACAAATATAATTTTTAAAAAAATGCTGATGAAATGGTAAAAGGAATTGCGAAAGCTATTAGATCTCATTTCCTTAGACATGCTAAATTTCCGTAGCATTCAAAAGGTATGTTAAAAAAGGAATTGGGGGCAAATTCAAGATCATAATTTGTTACATTGCGAGACATGCAAGGGAAAAACATAGTAGGAGAATATTACAAACTACATATTAAGAAAAATGTTCGTTACTAAGTGAGCAGTACCATTTACTTCGCACGATCTTTTAGTTACAGAGCATGCCATTTCATTGAACTCAGCCTATCTAATGTGTGTTTAAGTACTTGCACATTTTAACACTTATCCTTAGCTTGGTCTAAGTTCCCAACCCTAAAATCTAATATATGATAGTAATAACCGTGAAATATTCAATTAGGTTTGCCTTGTGGTGTGGCAGTTACATTTCTTTCCTCTCAGCCTTGATACAGACAAGGTTTTCAAAAGAAACTCCCTCTTTTACCTTGCACCCTTATGCAAAACTAAAAGCTCACCTTTTTTTAAGAGCATCAATGGAGTGGTCTTTGATAGGTTTGAAAGTTTCGGGGTGCTCCTTAACCTGTATGACAAAAAATATTTAAAATTATCACTTCAACAAATGCATGTGGTATCTTAAAACCCTCTGATGCATTGAACGGGCCTACATCAGCATTTACCAAGCACAAAATTCTTCAACTGTTTTCACACACTTTATCAATCTCAGAGGAGATGTGCGCGGCATTTTGTATTATTTTGTCTGGAAAAAAAATATAGACACTACGCTGGTGGGATGACATATCAAGTTTTTAAAAATGAGCAGAGCTGCCAAACTGTGTTACCTAAAAAGAGGGACACTCATTAAAGATCTATCGGGCCGCTGAAGCTTCGGCGAAACAAACGACAGGCGCAGGCGGGAGCTAAATTAGTGGGGTCCGGGGGCATGCTCCTCCGGAAAATTAAGCCCCAAACATGCAATTCTAGAGACCATTTTGCTTTTTTTTTTCTTCCAAATTAAATGATTTTTCTTTGTTCTAAATTCCATACAAGTAACATCTTTCACTACCCACATGCACTATTCACTTCCAATGTAGATGGATGCAACTGTATGTAGGAATTCTACGAAAAGAGAGCAACAGACAGACAGAGACACAGAGAGACAAAGAGATAGAGAGAGGAAGGGAGAAAATTAAAGAGACGAGGGGGAGGGGCACAAAGTTAAAAAAAAAACGAGAAAGAAAGAGAAAGGGATATCACTAATGTAGAAATGTAGAGGCACAAACAAACGTAGAGCTAGCATTGGTAATAGTTAAAATATTAAAATAACGTGGGGGGGGGGGGGCGGAGAGGGGGAGGGGGG
>RQTK01001530.1:48499-75639 GCA_003991915.1 Elysia chlorotica
GTTCTTGAATTGGTTTAACTATAGGCTATATTATGGACGGACCCCAAGAATGACGTCTGACAATTTAATGTGCTGCCACATACAAGAAAGGGTGGGGATACCATGACTTCTGTCTCGGCCGGTCACATTAAACTGACACCGACCCAACCAGTAGGGAACGCAATCACCAGGCCTCGAATTTGGACCTTTTGCGTTGCGGAGGGGGGGGGGGGTTGGTTTGGTTTAACGTCCAACAGCAGCACTATATAGGCTATATTGTGGACGGGCCCCAAGACGGACGTCTGACAATTTTATTTGCTGCCACATACGAGACAGGGCGGGGATACCACGACTTCTGTCTCAGCCGGTCACATTATACTGACACCGATCCAACCAGTTACGTAGGGAACGCAACAGCCAGAATTCGAACTCTGGACCTTTTGCGTCGCAAGCCGATGTTCTACCACAGGGTCACCGCGCGGGTGGCGGCGGCAATGCACGAAAACGAACGAGGAACAGAGGAAGAGATTTAGTAGAGCCTAAGCCTATGCTCTCAACGCTTCATTCTCAACGTCGTGTCACTTGGTCTAGATCTAGATCTAAATCAGATTTTGGTCGAAGCAAATCGAACGTGTTCCATTCATTAGAACACTATTCAATATAAGCATCTGAATTTTTGCGCCAATCACACCATCTGTTTCATTATTTCTTGTTGCAGACAATGGAACAATGTGGACCTTTAGTTTTCAGTTTCATTGATAACTACTAGCCTAAATCTTTCTTTCTTGGAAATCAAGCGCTTTGTGTAAGTTTACTGTATTTAGTATATTGACGCCGCTTGATTCATAGGCGATACTGTAAGGCCTAGCCAAGATCTAGTTCCGACTAAGATGATGAGCAGTCGTTATGCATCAGGAATAACGCGACTTAAGAATGACTAAGCCGTTGTCACGTTGGCCCAGCCCAGATTGACAAGACTAAATTTAGACCCACGGTGGTTTTCTCGCTGTTCCTAAAAATTAATGGTATGCAAACTGAGCATGAACAAAACATGTGACGCATGACAATCAGCGCAAAACTGAACAAACCAAAATGAAAATGTGCAGTTGTTTACGGCAATGGCTGTAGAGGGTGGACATCATCAACCAAAAAACATGCGGCCTTAATGCTCAAAGCGCGACAAAACGGCATTTTTTATATCGCGGGCGCAAAAGGTATCAAAAAGCGGGACGATTGGCAGCTCTGAATTAGTATCAATCCTATGGTGAAGTTAAAATTATATTGTGCTCATTTGTTGTGTATTTGTTTGAGACAAAAAAAATGGAGGTATGCATTTCTGTTGCTTTGTTTTGGTATAACTCAGATAGGCCACATTGATCATAGGCTTCATTGTAGAGCCGTTGACCTGATAATTATCCTATTTCTAACAATAAAGATCATTTATATTTCTTTTACTCTTAAAGCAGATCATTTACATTTGTGCAGCAATAATATTGAAAACGGAAAACAAGGTGAAATGGGATTTTAGTAAGATAAGATAGGTTTTATTCATCCAGTTTGGATATTTGTTCTGGGCATAGCTGATATATCATCATCATCATCATCATCGGTATTTTGATTAACGTGCAGGTACTGGGGCAACATCCACATCAGTGGACCCCCTTCCAGGTAGCTGGCTTGCTGCACGCATGGCTGATCTCACACCAGATCTCCAGTGTTTCTGTCATGAGGGTCAGTTGTTGAGAGTTTCCAGCCTTTCCGATCCCTCTCTGTCACCTGCTTCCATGTCATTCTGGGTCTCCCTTTTCCACGACTTCCTGTTACTTGCATGTCCAATGCTGTCTTGATAGCTCCGCTTGACCGTTCCACGTGGCCATACCACCGGAGTCTTCTCTCCTTCAGAATGAGGTTCAGGTCCTCAAGGCCAAGAAGCGTCAATAGCTCATTTGACCTGGTGGTGGCCACATCTTCTGGCTTCACATTGCAAATATGTCTTATCATCGCCCTGTCGTTTTTCTGCAGGCGTTGAAGGTTTGGCTTGGTCAAGGGCCATGTCTCGCTAGCATGGAGCATTGCACTACGTACACAAGTGCTGTACACATGACCCCGCGTCTTGTATGAGAGGTGGCGAGACAAAAGAACTGGTAGTAGTTCTTTAATCTTCTTCCAAGCTGTCTTCATACGTGTTGTGGTTGCAAGGTCACAGCCACCAGCTGCCGAGAGCATATCTCCCAGGTAGCAGAAGGAAGCTACAACATCCAGCTTGTCGGATCCCACATGGACTTCACTCTGTGGTCTACTATCGATTGGTCTCGCAGTTCCCTGGCATCGACTGCACTGGAAATCTGAGTCTTTCGTCAGGCGTTTCAGCCCGCTGCATTTCTTGTGTACCCACTTCTTGTAGCATTTGCAGAAAATGCTGTTGCTACCTACACCAGTACAGCAGACAGCACAGGGGAACTCGCCTGAGTTCTGGAGAAGATTCAGGTTATTACCGCATATCATGATCTTGGTCTTCCTTGCATTCACTCGCAGACCCTTTTCCTCCATACCTTCCTTCCACGTCAACAGCCTACTGACACATTCCTCAAGTGACTCCGCTATGATGACTAGGTCGTCAGCATAAAGGTCCTCCCAGGGGACACCAGATCGGAATTCACGAGAAAGGGCTTTAAGCATGACGATAAACAGCAGAGGACTGAGTACAGAACCTTGGTGGACTCCAACTTTCACCTCGAACTCTTCACTGTAACCGTCACCTACCCGGACCTGACTCCGTGCATTTGCATACATGCCCTGGACCAGACGCACAGTCCACTCCATAATGCATTAATTTTACATATAAATCACCTGAGACAAAAAACTACATAGATGATTATCTTTAACATACACGTACACAGATTACACTGGCGCACACACCAAAAATTATAAGTATCATATCTCCAAAAAAGTAAAGTACAATGTTCCAAAAAAGTAAAGTACAATGTATATAATCAAATAGTTATTTATCTTACTAACTATAGATTACCCAGTGCTTCCCGACTGCAATAGCTTTCTGCTCTTGTCTTAGTAGTCAATAGTTTCCCTGTTCTTCGCAAAGTAATCTACGCATTGAATAAAGAGTGGCTTTGTTCAGCCTTGACATTAGAGCTTCTTTTGTAGAGTACATTCACAAATGGAAATCCCTTTCGACAACTTTTTCAGCTTTGCGTATTAATTTATCAAAATGTGAACTGTCCCCACTTGCTATGCCGCCACCCAAACAAATTATCCCTAAAGATATTGCACTTTGAATGAGTGAACTGTAAAAAAAAAAAGGGAAAATATTTTTTGATACACTAAAATTGTTCAAATTCTTAAGAAAGAACAGCCTTATATTTCTCATATTACATAGTGTGTCTACGTGGCAATGCCAATTCAATTTATTATCCAATTCCAAACCGAGATGTTTATAGGTATCTACAAGTTTCAGTCTCATGATTGATTTTTAGGGGCATTATTGGATCTTTCTTTATGTAAAAGTCGATAATGAATTCTTTTACATTTAGTATAACTTATAAGATACTTATCTTTCCACCAGCTGGTAAATTGTTCGACTTTGTCGTAAAATTAAATAAAAGAGACTGAAATAAGCGTCATAATATTAAATAAAAGAGACTGAAATACGCGTCATAATATTAAATAAAAGAGACTGAAATAAGCTCTGTTAGTACAGAGTCATCTGCAAATTTAATAAGGCATGTACTGTTGTGGTGTCTTCTATACTCTTTAGTGTCTATGGTGTACAATGTCGGTGAAAGTACACATCCCGGTGGCGCTCCTGTATTTAGAGTTAGAGAATTTGAACAATTGTTTCCAGACTTACATACTTGTAGAAGATCTATGAGTCAAAGGTTGATAAGATTATTTCACTTTAACATCTGACTCCCAATCTTAGTATGAGCATGTAGGTCATCATTTATTGACCCATAGTGCCATACTACTATATAATGGAAAATATTTTTCTCTTGTCACTTGCATGGGTTTAAGTGAGTAGGGATGTAGAATCTGGAAAGTCATTTTCAAAATCCAATAATCCGAATAATCCACACAGCCTTCGCTAGTGTGATATAAATAACTTGCCTATAAAAAATGTGTCAGACGCCCTTTTATCACCCCAAAATACACACGACTCAGAGATACAGATAAACGAGGGGAAAAGAAACTCTGAAAGAGAGAGGAAAAATAGAGAGAAGGGTGGAGGGGGATAGCTGAAGAAAAATCAATAATTAGAGGTGCTAGAATGCAATTCTAAGCATACTAAAGTGCAAATTAATAAGTTATAATGTTATAGTCACAGCAATTTCCATTCACAAAACAATCCACACTTTCAGAACACCATTTCCATGACAATTTGTTTCTCACCGTTTTGTCAATCTCAGCAATCTGCGCCTTATCCTGTTCCTTCAAGTACCTCATGATGAATGATGTAGTATACAACAAGTACGTGACAACTCCGACATTTAATTTGCTCAGTCGGCGGGTTCAAACTAGGCACCTACTTATAACCAGACGCTCTACCATTTGAGTCAGTTCGCCCCACAAGGTCAACTATCTAGTTCCCGACCTCTATCACAGAATTAGATCTAGATCTATACCATCAAACATCAACTAGATTTAGAATATAAAGCTAGTCTAGATCTCGATCCACCTTCAGCAGATGTGGTGTCACTTCGGAACGACATATAGGTTTCTTTAGAGGCGTGTCTTCCATCGGCAATATAGCGGGGAATACCGCAAATCGGGTGTCCCCGAAAAGATCGTATATGTACGAAAATAATAAAAAATCTAGATGTCAATAAGGGTCATTCAAATGATCATTATCAACAAAAAGTTTTAACAATAATTCTAACGCTTTTTAAACCACTAACTGTGATACGACACAAAAGGTGACATCAGTTTGACTAGAGTTGCAACACATTAGCGGCAGGCAACAGCAATACTCCGTTTGACCTTAGATCTATGTTCCCGAGTCCCGACGACGATAACGGATATATATGCAAGATTTATAATAGAGAAGTGAAAGCTGTGAAGAGAATTTAAATAATTTAACCCAGGAATAAATGCTTTTTAAATGTATCTTTTAAATAATCAGTTTTTCACGATATTTGAACATACAACAACCAACAAGAGTGGACAAAAGATCTTGTACAGTCTGTAACATCTTTGAATGCGCCGCCCAACGGGGATGTGTGTGTATGCATGTCTGTCTGTGTGAAAGAGTGGCAGCGATTGTGCCTAGCACTAAAAAATGCGAAATTCTTTATCTGATTGTGCGAAAGTAAGAACTGAGAGCCGAGCGGACCGGCGCTTGACAAAGACGATGGTTAAAAGTTTAAACCCGTCTGCGAAGATGGTTTTAAGTCTAAATCAGTCTAACTGATTGCCCCAAAGCTATATTCTTGGAAACAAACTGCTTAGCAGCAGTAGTCAAAGCTATGGGATTCCCGGATGGACAGATCGCCAGCGGCGGAAGCATAATTGCCGATATCATATAGTGGTGCACTATTTACCGCATTTTTTTTTTTACAGAAAAAAGCCACGAGTGAACGATAAATCTACAAGTTGACTGGAGACTCGGCCGACCCCAGTGCCACGAAGCGTAGGACTGGGTGGTACTTATGAGACGTTAAAAACGTGAATGGGCCAAGTTAACCTGGGCTAACCTGGCGTTATTGCCGAAAATGTAATCTATGGGATTCCCAGATGGAAAGATCGCCGGCGGCGGAAGCATAATTGCCGATATCATTATAGTAGTGCGCTATTTACCGCATTTTTTTTTTTACCGAAAAAAGCCACGAGTGAACCTGGCGTTATCGCCGAAAATATCAGCAAGTTTTCGCATTCTTTCGCGTTCCCGTTGATCGGACTATGAACTTTTTTTCTTCTCTCTGTGCGGAAATTTTTAGCAGATGCGGAAAAAAAAATCAAGTGAGGATTTTTTTGAAAATGCGGATTTCCGCATAAATGCGGAAGATTGGAAGCACTGGAGATTGGCATTGGCAGTAGATCGAAACTAGTTTATTCCAGTTTAACCCTATCCGCACTTCTTGTTTCAATGCCATTTCAGCATTCCGCATTTTCGATTTTCTTTTCTTGGAAGGAATGAGCGATGAACTAACTAAATGTTGATCAGTTCAAAAATAAATACGACAGAAACTTGTTATAAGACTGACCAATCACAATACTATCTATACATTTTCGATTTTCTTTTCTTGGAAGGAATGAGCGATGAACTAACTAAATGTTGATCAGTTCAAAAATAAGTACGGCAGAAACTGGTTATAAAACTGACCAATCACAATACCTTCTAGAGAAGGCAGTGACATCATAGCTACGCAATCATGAGACCCAGGGACCCCCTTTACCGATCGAAGATTACAATATAGATCTGATCTTTAAAAAAAAAACAAAAAAACTCGCAACAATATCATCGCAAAACAACAAAACTTGTATAATTTATGATAGCGTATGGCGTACGCTGCTGCGTAAGCGGTTCAGAAACCAAAAAAACTAATAAGAAAAGCTACAAGACTCTTTAACTTCAAGCTTTTTTAACTCAGCAATGAAGCATAAGATGGGGATAAAAAAAATCTCCTGGTTAAATGTCGGCACGTACTTGAATCAATTTAAAAGCTTCAGACCTGCTGGGAACCTAGGTTCTAATGAACTTTGAAAAAGTAATTGCTGTATCATTCTAGGCTTAGCTGTAGCTTTAGATGAGTATTACAGAAAAGGTCTTTTTCCTGTAGAGAACAAACCTTCTGGTTATCGCATACACTCCCACAGAAAGTTTGACTTAAAACCAGATCACAGCAAACAAAATTTAAAGAGATTTCAGGCATAGCGTTGTTTTGAGTCCTGCAGAAGTGAAATTAGGTGTTTTTTTTTTTGGTCAAAATACGATATACGGTATTTACGGACTTTTAATTAAAGGCGCCGATGACATGTGAGGCCACCCTGAATTTTCTTTGATCCAATCTGGAGCCGAACCCGGAGAAGGATCATAACCAGTGGCACGAATCCGGAAATCCGGTTTATTCGTGAAAACTTGCATCCATGACATTGTCAATACCTGTACCGTTGATGAAATAACTTTAACTAAATAATTATAAGGCACTTAAACCCTTTCAGCCACTCTCACTGTTGAGAATTTCTTTCTGTTTATTTCTAATCGACGAGGCATCCTATATTATAAGTCTAAAATGTCTTTGGGTCGATCGGGCACTAGGTTAACGATTACACTTCTGGCCTAATTACATTGGGCCCTATTGTTAGTTTAAAACTGACTGTAAAATATTGACCTATTTTTAATGTTAGTGGGGCAAACATTGAATGAATGCATTATTCGGACGGCGCCTGTTAGTGTGGGAAACTAAAAGTTTAGTAAAGTTTCTAGATTGATTGATTTCGAACTCGAGAGATGCGCCAGTTCTGCAGAAGACTCCAGACCAGCTAGACGTGCTTAGCTGCTTTGCAAATTGGTTAGATTAGTCTAAAATTTTGACTATGTTATAATCCAGTATTTTGGATTGATGATTTGAAAGAGTATTGGCAACATTTTAGCTACCTTGATTTTGTAATACTGCTTGATTTATATATTTACGCGACTCCAATAATTCACAGAAGTGTTGGACTGAACGCCTGAGGCTCTTTGTGTTAATTGCATATATAGACAGGTAATAAACGGTTTTCTCAGTCATCTGACAGATTGGACTTGACTATGATTATATTTGTATTCTTTTGATTTTCAATATTTGGTGCCGAAACCCGGGATTATGGCTGAGAAAAAATTGAGAACGCAGGTGAAAGCTAACTTAACAAGAGCTGCAACTACTTTACAAGAAGCTTTAGATAGTGAATCAAGTGTGACATTAGAAAAGTTAAGAGTTTTTAGTTTCAGAATTTGAGATAAAATTAAGTAATTTTGACGACAAGCAAGGTGCTTACGCACTTACATTTGAAAAGGAAGAAGAGATAAACTTTGAAGTTGAATCTAACAATGCGTTTATAAAGTGACAAATATATGTTTTAATTAGAGCTAAAGAAACAACTAACACCTATAGTAACAAAACTGTTGCAAGCGATAAGGTTAGTGAAAGTGATAGTGCCAGTGACAATCGTATGAAAGCTGGGCATGTAGTAAATTTAACCCGGTTACAGCTGCCCGAGTTCCAGGAATTCTGGGACAGATTTTGTGCAATAATTGACAGCCGGGAGGATCTTTCCGCTGTCAATAAATTTACTTATTTGCAGTCTGTGCTGCAAGGAAGTGATAAATCTTCCCTAAAGGATTTAGCACCAACGTCTGTGAACTATGCATCAGCAAAGGAAATGTTGGTGCGTAGATTTGGTAGAACAGAGAAGGTTATAGTTGCGCATATTGAGCGACTATTCAATATTTCTGCCACAGTAACTCTGTGGGACATATACGACCAGGTCCAGGTCCACGTTAGATTCCTTGCCAACCTGAACGTGACTGGACAAAATTACGGCCTCGTCCTGGCGCCGATTATTTTACATCAGCTGCCTTACGTGGGAAGGCTCGAGTGGGTCAGATCAGCGGAAGGCAAGGAGGGCGACGTTGAGTACCTCCATTTCATTTATGAGGAAATCCAAAGAAGGGATCGGTCTTCTCAACTAGACTCCAGTGCTGAGAAGACACCGAAGCCAGAAACTAAAAGGAGATAAAATAAAAGCCATGCGGTTGTGTTTCAGGTGCTTGTCCGATAAGCACACCGCAAAGGACTGCGCAAAGACCTGCTACCTGTGTAAGGGGCCACACCACAGCGCACTACATCGACAGCAGCAGCGAGCCACTGGATTTCCCACTCATCATAGGCTAAACGGTGGAGCTCCACAGTCCAGAGATATGCATCAGGTTGTTCCTGGTAGCTACGTTGCTGCCAACACTTGCCAACACTTGCCCTGCAGTTTTCACCCAGATGTCAGCGGACAGTCACCACGCGTGCTACTCGCAGTCCAATGGCCGTGGAAAAAGCACACTAATGCAGGTCGTGCAAACACACATGGGCGGACATCCTCTTAATGTTCTTTTTGATTCTGGCAGTGAATTTTCTTACATTAGAGAGGACGCTGCTAAGAGACTTAAGCTGGTGAAGGTGGGCAGTCAATGCACCACTATTGCGGCATTTGGTGGAACGATCCACAAAGAACACCAACACCAAGTTTTCGGACTCAACATCGGCGGGGTAACTATAACTGTATTAGGTGTTAAGGTCATAAGCCAACCTCTATTTCGACCCCCGGTTCCAATAGAAGTGTTGGGTGCCTTTAAAGATATACATGTTACGGAAGACCTGTTAAATGAATGTAACTTTGAAATTGATATGTTGGTGGGGTTGGACCATTATCATGAATTAATCGGTCAAAACTCTGTGCAGCACACTAAGTTGGGTCGGATGATTTCGGGAAGCTACCCAAACACCAACGATAAGGGAACCAATAAAAGAAAGACCGTTCTTTTTAGTAGGAGCGAAGAGCCGTCTGATGCTACAATCATAAGTCTATGGGAGTTGGATGCAATAGGCATTCAAAACAATATCGGAGAAGAGAGTTTAGAGAACAATGTTCTCATTAATTTTGAAAAGGGAGTTACTTTTGAGAACGATAGATACAAGGTAGGTCTCCCATGGAAGGTTGAAAACCTAAAAGAGAGGCTTATGAGTAATCTGAATGGTGCCCATAAGCGCTTGACGGCACTTGACAGGAGGTTGTCTCGTGATCCTCAACTGAAAGGTAAGTACCAGGAGGTATTTACAGAATTAGAGAACAAGGACATTATAGAAGAGGTCCCCTTAACAGAGTCTGGCTCAGATCAAAAGCCCACTTTTTATCTGCCACATCGCCCTATAATTAGAGAATCAAGTCAGACAACTAAAATTCGCCCAGTATTCGATGCCAGCGCAAAGGCTGAGAACGGTTTGTCCTTAAATGATTGTTTAGAGGTAGGGCCAAAGTTGATACCGGATTTAATAAAGATCCTTCTTAGGTTTAGAAGGTGGAAGTTCGGCTTGTCTGCAGATATTCAAAAGGCTTTTTTGCAAATTGAATTAAATGAAAACGATAGAGATGTGCACCGTTTTCTGCTTTTTGACGCTCAAGGTCAGATCAGGCACATGCGATTTAAAAGAGTTACTTTCGGAGTGGCTAGCAGCCCCTTTATGTTAAATGCAACAATCAACTTGCATCTTTCAAAGTTTGTGAAAAGCCTCACAATGAAAGAGCTAGATGCTAACTTATATGTTGACGACTGGTTCACAAGATCTGACAGTGAGGTTGAGCTGTCAGAAATGATGAAGGAATCCTCTGACATCATGATCAGAGATGGTTTTTCACTTACCCAGTGGATTTCCAATAGCGGCAATGTTAGAGAAGACTTCACACGCTCATTTTGAGCATCATGAAGACATTTAGTCCCAAAAACTACTGGGCCTTGCTTGGAATCCTATGGGTGATGTCTTTGACTTTGACATCAAACACCAGGTAGGTGAAATGTACACCAAGAGATCATTATTAAGTTTGATCGCAAGACAATTTGACCCCTTGGGCTTTCTTTCCCCCTTTACGATCTCCCTTAAAATCCTCTTTCAGCAAGTATGGAAGAGGGGTTTGGAATGGGATAGCATTTTGCCCCCTGAATTTCAGGATGAAATAGAAATGTGGACAGCGGGATTAAAGGATATTGGGTGTTGGGAAATTCCCCGCCGTTTGAAAAATTTTGGTTGGGGGGAAACGAAAAACAAGCAATTACAAGTGTCAGTAGATGGTAGTGAGAAAGCATATGGGGCGTGTGTTTACCTCACCTGTTCAGATGACCACGATGTACAGATGAGATTGCTGACTTCCAAGGTAAGTGTAGCACCCATCACGAAAGTAACACTGCCTAGGTTAGAGTTGTTGGCTGCCTTGATGGGAGCACGACTTGTTAAGTTCAGTAGAAAAGCTCTGGAATTACCGAAAGACACACCATACATATGCTGGACAGACTCCAAGATATCTTTGGCCTGGATACAAGGTGAGCCCAATAGATGGAAACAATTTGTGAGAAATAGGGTTGAAGAAATACAGAGCTTGACTAACCCTTCAAGTTGGAGGCATATACCTGGCAAAGAAAATCCAGCTGATCTTCTGACCAGAGGTGTCAAGGCCAACTTATTAACCAATTCTGATCTTTGGTTACAAGGACCCAGAGGTGCACCCTCTGCTGTGCAAAACTCTGCGATTGAAGAAGAAATAGATCTTATTGAGGAAGAAATCAGTCCACAGGTCATGTGCTCAGTGGCAGTAGCTGAGATTCCCTTGATTGACTATGGAAAATTTAGTAGGTTTGAGAGGCTGTTACGAGTGTCATCCCTTGTCCTCAGGTTCATTGAGAATCTCAAATCCAAGGTACAAAACTCTGTCTTTAGAGATCAGGTAAGTTTAAGGCAGGCTCACAGATTGATATTAAAAGACTTCATTCTGGCCTGTAGAAGATTTAATGCGAGGTGAGCTTTGCCTAGCATTGTCTACTCTGATAATGCTAGAACATTCAAAGCCATCAATTCATTGTCAAAAACTCAATTTGGTAAGGAGATTTTTACTGGAAGAACATATGCCCGCTGAGTCCCAATTGGGGGTGGTTGATGGGAAAGACTCGTAAGGTCTGTTAAATCATCACTGAAAACATCCTTAGGTAGGCAGATAGTAGCCAGGATTGGACTTGAAACGATTTTGCCTGAGATAGAAGCATGCGTGAACTCACGTCCTTTGATGTACACAGCCGAAAAATGTAAGATCTTGACTCCTTCTCATTTCTTAATTGGAAGAGCAACACCCCTCACGTCTACAGAATTAGAGAATTTCGGACAGGTAATTAATTTATCAGCAAGGGGCGAATTTGGAGAGTCACTGACCGAGCAGTTTTGGCAGATTCGGATATCAGAGTATCTGAGAAACCTTCCCCCTCTCACCCTAAAAAGTAAAAAAAAATCTAATAACTGATTGGAATTAGACACTGTTGCTCTAAATAGTAGATGAGAAGAAACCTATAATGTGGTGGTTTCTATGAAAGGTTGTCAAGTTGTATAAAGGAATTGATGGAAAAGTTAGAGCTGTTCAAATTAAGACCCAGCAGGGACTCATTACTCGCTCTATAAACCACATTTGCTTACTACAGGACTCTAGTAGTGATCCACTGGCTGCTGATAATGCAGTTCAGTTGCATAGAGATTCCGGCAATAATTCCCCTTTGTCTTCTTCTTCAAATGGTGGTGAGCCACTTTCTGATGGATTCGAAGTAAACAATAGACCAGCAGCTGAGCCTGAGCAAGGCCGGTCGAATGACAACAAATTTGTTACCAGATTAGGAAGGAGTGTAAAGCCGCGTAAAATTTTTGATGTTTAACTGCTTTCCTCTAGAGCTGGTTCATTTCTAACGAGATCTTACAATTGAATTGTGCTTGATTTGTCATTCGTGTGTTATTTTCACGTTTTCAGCAATGCTATTTTATGTCTATTTGCGAAGCTGCGCATTTTCCTCTTTCGGAAACGGTATAAAGGGGCTAACAATATTAACTTTTAACTAATACAAGTTTATTAATGTGACGATTCTGTAGTAATTGTGTAATGCTATTCATGTAATTAGCTTTATATAGAGTATGGATACTTGTAATGTATTCAGGAAAGGTGTGAATGAGTTTCTACCTAAATGAATAATGTTAACATGCCAATGGTATGAAGATAAAAATATTGTTTGGATTGAGTTGATACTCTCTATCCATATTCGTGGGGAAAAGATTCGCTTATAGAATACAAATGGAACTGAGCTCTTCATTGGACATGAGTTCGAACCAACAGTGGGAACAAAAAGATCTTGAGATCTTAGACTGTTTATCTGTCACTATCTCTAACAATAGTGCGAGTCAATGTATTGAATTTACCTTGCTTGCGGTGAAAACATCATTCTCCCTGTTAAAATGTCCATAAGATTCCACGATTCAGCATAAGTCTGTTGATTTGTTATAAAGACAACGTTGTTCAACATTTCAAGAACTTAGAATCTAGATCCACAATACTGTTTTTATTTCGGTTTGCATACCTGGTTGAACCAAGCGCCTGTTTAGTCGAACAATTGGGTCGGAGGTCAGAAACGTGTGACCCTGGTTTGGGCTTAATGAACCAGGCCTTTGATGCTGTTTTGTTCGGCTAGTACTGCTGACCACTGCGAGCAGGAGTTATATTCAGTATTCCATATCGTCGCCTAAGTACTGTAGCCATGACTAAACGTAGAAACACAGTGGATGTCGAACCATCTCGAACAAGCTTCCCTATTTGGGAGCGAGAATTTATTTCATAGGAGATAATTTATGTTCCAGTAAACAGAGTAGAGGCCTAAAAACAGGCCACTTCTTTTCTCGCCTGGCCTCATGGTACTAGGTCTAAGCGCTGCGCTTTGAGCTGGACATAGATCAGTAAATATTGACTGTAGTGAAAATCTGTTTGGTTTCAATAAATAGAGGTCCTAGGGCAGCAGCTGCATAACTCCACGAGAGGCTCGCTCAGCGTTGGGCGTGTCGTGGTCCTGCGGTAGAACATCGGTTTCCGATGCAAAAGGTACAGGTTCGAGCCATTTGTCAGACGTTAGTCTTGGAGCCCATCCACAATGTAGCCCATTTAATGCTGATGTTGGACGTTAATCCAACTCAACAACAACACCAACAACATCAACAACAACAACAACAACAACTCGCTCAGCGTCGGGATCAGGTTCGGATTACCAGTTGGTATTGTGCGTTTTGCGTCTGAGACCTGCCCCCCGAACATGACCGAAACCATGTCGACGGAGATAGAAACATACACGCACACAGAGACAGGTCCTAGGTTCGAATCTTTGCCTCTTCTCTGTCGTTGTTTTGGGAAAGACACTGCACATGAATTTCTTTAAGTAAAGATGTGAGTAAATAGCTGTAGGCCGAGACAGAGGAAAGGTGCGACCATCACTCTGTTTCTACCAACTCGCCCTTTTTTCCGCGCAGTTTTATGTCGCCGGTTTGTAGGGAAGGTGCGACCATCACCCTAAGAAGTCTCAGCTGTGTAGTTGACCTACATGACCACAGTCTGGTGTCCTATTCACGGACTGTCTTGTTAATATATACTGAATGAAGTTGGTACGTTTAAAGTAGAGAGAACATTTATAAATCACGGTAATATTTTAGTCTGAGCATATCAGCTATTTTATTGTTGAGAGAAGCGTAATATTACAGCATGATTGTAACCATTGTACTGTTTAATTTCTGTACGTCGAACCCTCATACTGTGTTGATTTGATTAATGACTGAAAATATTCTCCCTGCAATTAAAATAGGTGTTTATTCTTTTAATTTATACTGTTGAAAAATAATATCTAGATGAAACCAAAGACATAAACCATCCACTAAACCAGGAGTACAAGTTTCCAACGTGTAGAGGTCGCATGATTCAACGTAAAGTTAGAACTGGCCACTACAATAACTAATTTGTACCATCAGGCTCACGTCAACTGAGGAACTCGTCATAAAACAATTGCATGTTTGCGTGCTTGTAGCTGTGTGTGTGTGGGGGGGGGGAGGTTACATGCTTAAATACTTTTTAACTTCTTGGTAACTTAAGATTTGTTTAGTCATCATTCATGTTAATGTAATGTTTAACTTGTATCGTTTTTGGAGGTTTTGTGTAAACATGCCAGTTTTTTTATAATTAAATGTGTGTATTACATGTAATATGTCCAATTCGATTTTTTTTTCAAAAGAAGAAATAAAGATTCATTTTTTCGTATCTTATAATAATTTAAACAGCTCATTCAATCATAGCCAAATAAATCACTCGTGTTCAAACAATTTAAATTGCATGATGTATAATTTAAAATGTAATCGTATTTCCTTATTATTATAAGTGTTTTTTTGTTGTTACTAATTTTTCATTAATTTTTTTATTCGTTTATTATATAATTGTGTCGTGTATATAAAACAAAATCATGATACCATTATCAGAAACTTAACAATGAACGCCTTTTTAAAAAGACAACTGCTTTAATAAGTGTATCAAGTGCAAATAAGAGTGAAAGCAATAAATACACAGCACTATAAAACCATTTTATTTAGGGCTGTTGAATATACATTTCATTGTCAAACAAGAAGCAGAAATAAAATTTATTCACCTTTTAAAAACACTTTTTAATGAAACTTAACTTAACCTAAATGGGCATTAAAACTATATGGGATTCACATTCGATCAGAAGAGTTATTATTAGCTAGGACAATAACGAAGGGTATGGGGAAGTAAACCATGAAAGTACTTTTGCAGAACTAGAAGGTTGTGCTGGGTTTAGTTTGGGGGGGGGGGCGTCGTATAAATGAATACATATCGAATTTAAGTAAGGTGGGGATGGGATTTAGGTACAACAGCATTATGTGTAATCACATAGAAACTCCAAAAACTATTCAAGTTACATATTTAAACGTTGGTTTTCATCATAAATTTTCTTTATTCTTTATTATTTTTGTACGTAATTATTAATTCATATATTTATCATTGGATATATTCTAGTCACACGTTTGCAAAAGTAATTTTAAATGTTCCTGGATTTGTCAATGGACAACTCTAATACAAAAAATATCCTAACTTGATTACAAATCGATACAAAAATAGATTGCAAACATTAATCAATGTGCAGCACCAAATACATTTTTTAGGGTCAAACAGACATTAAATCATTAATAATTATATATACAATCGGTTATAAATGTATGTAAAAAAGCAATAAAAAGGAATCGATAAATATACAGTATTATAAGCAATTATTTGACGCCGTTAAACAATCGTCAAACAGACAACAATTTTAATCATCTTTTAAAATCGGAGTGATGACTTAATACAACCAAAGTTCACCATCAACATGTTGGGCTTTAGATTCGATCAGAAGAAACAACATTAGCTCAGAATTCTAACCATGTTAAAAAAACATACAAGTGAAGTAAGGCTGTATTTGGTCATTAAATTCATGGATACATATCGAATAGAATATAAGCAATTATTTGACGTCGTTAAACAATCGTCAAACAGACAACAATTTTAATCATCTTTTAAAATCGGAGTGATGACTTAATACAACTAGACAATAATCTTGCAACCAAAGTTCACCATCAACATGTTGGGCTTTAGATTCGATCAGAAGAAACAACATTAGCTCAGAATTCTAACCATGTTAAAAAAACATACAAGTGAAGTAAGGCTGTATTTGGTCATTAAATTCATGGATACATATCGAATAGAATATATGGGGATAGACTCTAGGTTTAACTGCGCTATAGGGAATCAAATAAAAACTGAAGGGGGGTTACTCAAGTTTTATATACAAGCAGCGTTTTTTTTATAGTTTTTTTTGTTTATTTAATCTTTGATAGAAGTACAAATGTACGCCGTTGTGCAGCTAACAATAATAACAAAAGGCCTTACGTTACAAAATGATGGACATATTGCAGCAATGTAAAGCATCAAATAAAGCATTTTAGGGTAAAACATACATTGGGTGAAGGCGGATACTCCAATTCACACTTTAGACACCTTTAAAGCACATGTATCTCATTAGACTATAATATAAACAGAGAAAACAGCTGAAACAAATTGATTTAGAGCATAACATGTTTCACAATATATTCGCACAATGAGTTTGAGATGTTCAAAAACGAATAGACATTGAAGTTTTAGCCATCGAGAATTAAATGTGCGTAATTAACCACCAATAGTCTATTAAGGAATATAGGACATGCTTATTCTAAAATTGTAAAATAACATGTCCAAATCCCTTTCGAACAAATGAAGACAACACAATTTATTTGATACATTTGAAGGTAAAGCTGGCCATACACTGCACAAGCCTATTACTCAAGTGACTTGTCTCAAGCCATATTGCACAATCACAGTTTCAAGTCTAGTTCAAGTTCCACCCACACACTACACAATCTTTTTTCTCAATTGACTGGAAGAAACTATGGCGCCCACGAGGAAACAGCGGTTAATTCTGTGCACCTTGTATATTCAATTAAAGTTAAAACAGCGGAAAGTAGATCTTTCGAGGCAAAAAATTGGCTTCTAGAGAGGAGTAGAATTAATCATACCACACTATTAGAAGAATTTAGGTTGTACCCAGGTGATTTTACTAATTTTCTTCGAATGTCAGAAGAAAATTTAGAGCTTTTAAGCATATTATTGGACCCTGTTCTTAAAAAGCATTACTGTCAATTTCTTTGACAAAACGAACCATTTCTACGTATGCCTTGTCTTTTAAAATTCTATTACTGTATTCCTTGGATTTGATACGCCATAAACACTCATAGGATTTGTATGGTTCGATAAATTTTAAAACAATCTCTAGACCAGGATGCCCGTTTAATTCGCCTCGACAGAATCATCGAATGATAGACTATTCTACACTTCTTTATGTCTGTATCATAGGCTTAGCACTGTGGCAGGCTAGCACTAACAAAAATTTTGAAAAAAATTGTTTCTCAAAATACTTTAAAGAACAGGAAACTGCCGCGAGATTGTTAATTTGAGGTTGCTGATTTCAAATATGCCCTTAGTTTTTTTTCTACGATAAATATTAATAATTGTAGGGCCAGTTAAAATATCGCCACTACCCCCCAGCACACACATTTCCTGTGCCCACCGTCGGCCAAGAGCTGGCGAGACCGATCCCGCCAGGTGTTCACGTGCAGCGGCTTGAGACTTGAAGTCTCAACACCAACAGAGTCTGGTCTCCTACAAGTCAATCAAACTTGGTCTAAATCACATGCACAAGTTTCCAGTATTACCACATACCTACAGGTAAACTTGGGCAAATAACATGTATCCAGTCAATTACCCCAGTTCACTTGCAGGTATGTGGGGCGCTTAACAGTGCAAAATATTCGATGCAATGGCATTCTTTTTTTAAGCAGTCGTTACACGCAAAGATTGACGGTAACACATTGTACTCTTCCTGAAAAAAAAATAATTTAAAATGAAACTAATAAATACACATTTAAACCTATTACTAACCCTTTAAGGCTTGCATCAGTTAAAAAAATCAAATATAACGCCTACAGACAGGATGATAGGTTCACAAGAAACAGGAATATAGACAAGGTTGGATAATGAGTTAAGCTGGTTTTGAAACGCCCAACGTTAGAGCGTTAGCAGCAAGGCTACAGTGTGGACGGATCGCGAGACTAACGTTTGACAATTTTACGTGCTGCTACAGAAGGACTTAATTGGTCACTTTATACCGACACCGGCGTAACCAGTATGGGTCGATTTTTTGCAAATACATCGTGAGTTTTGAACCTGAGTTTATTAGAAGGCCAGCGCTCTACCACTTTCACCGGTCTACTACCTCCCTCCCCCCCCCCCCAAAAAAGGAAATCAAGCCGTCCAATGAAAATTATTTACATTATTTTAGACCTGCGTTGAGTTGGTTGATTGAAGTCCAACGTCATCATTAATGTAGACTATATTGGGGACAGATCACACGACTAAACGTCTGACAGTTTTACGTGCTGCCGCGTCATTTTATTCCACTGATGCACGCTTAAAAATGGGGGGGGGGAATTGGCGCAAGTGGTAATAAACAACAGGGTTGTCTTTTTGTTCACAAGAGAGATGCAGAGAACACAAGAGAGAGAGAGAGAGAGAGAGAGAGAGAGAGAGAGAGAGAGAGAGATACATAATCAGAAAGAGACAGACAAGAACAGACTTATCGATATAGGGTTGAGTAGTAATTTTTTTTTAATAAGGTAAGTTATGACCCTCTGCGGTAAAACAATTCCAATTCACGGTTCAGTAAATAATTCAGGGTGTATCAAGAGCAAATAGAAAAGACCGAATCCCTCACAGCTCTATCACAAGACTAATGTGACAGTATTATGTGCTGCCGCGTCACTTTATTCCACTGATGCACGCTTAAAAATGGGGGAGGCTTTTTGTTCACCAGTGAGAGTGGTAATAAACAACAGGGTTGTCTTTTTGTTCACCAGAGAGAGAGAGAGAGATACAGAGAGAGATGCAGAGAGACGGAGAGAATTACATAATCAGAAAGAGACAGACAATGACATCAGACTTACGGATACAGGGTTGAGTGTATTTTTTTTTTACCAAGGTAAGTTATGACTCTCTGCGCTAAAACAATTTCATGTCACGGATCTGTAAATAATTCAGGGTGTATCAAAAGCAAATAGAAAAGACAAGAGCTCTCGCATCATCAACAGCCCCCCCCCCCCAAAAAAAAAAGCTCTTTAACATACATAAAATCAAGACGATTTCTCCCTAAAAGGAAAAACAACTACTGGAGACAATACACAATTATTCTAACGGGCGCATCTCTATGATTTCACTGTTGCACCACGTGGGGTTGAGTGCAGTTAATGAAGTGTATGTTAGTGAATTAGTTGGCATGCGATTAAAAATAATAAATGCAGTACGGATACAACAGTGAAATGTGATATAGATGCGTGCAGTTGTTTGCGATAAGCAATATTTTTCAAGCTTATAGGATGACGGCAAGTTATCTCCAACGCAAAATTTCAATATTAACTGCGCTAATTTAAAATGTTCCAAGAAGGTTTACCTTTGTTTAGAGCCAACTGTAAAACTCAACGTTAAGGCTTAAGATTATCGGAAAAGACAAATCCCCGGTACATTACGCACGCGTGAACAGAAATTGACACCCTACAAGATTCAAAATGTTGGACAAAATGGAACCAAAATATACCAATAAACCCTTGACGCTCTGGTAGAAATGTGTATTTAACTATAATTAGATTTCTATTGAGTCATAATTATGGTGAAATACAACTGAAGCCAAGTTTCGTACCATTGATTCATCAAACAGAAATACACAGAATTACCAATAATTCTATATAAATGAACGACACGGTAGCTTTATCATTTTATCGCCTTTTGATTAAAAAAAAAAACTTTTCATGATAACAGTATGCATCTCAAACGGTCTATACTCAGGCATTACCGATATATGTGTTAAGATAATCTCACAAAAATCGAAACTTAGCTCAAAACATCAAACAATGTCTATATAACGCAATGTACTCGGAAAAAATCTAGTGACATCGTTCGGAATAATTTGGACCTATAGAACTCATCATAAACTACTTTTTAACCCTTTTTTAACCAGTTGATGTTAAAATTGTGATGAAAAGATGATATAGGTGTATAGATTTTAACAATAAATTTGCTATGTCGGTTCCATGGTCAATCATACATCTTATCCTCGATCCAAATTAAAATGTCTTTAGAGAGACAGGGAAACAGTACTGGCGTTAGAGAGGAGAGAGAGAGAGAGAGAGAGAGAGAGAGAGAGAGAGAGAGAGAGAGAGAGAGAAAGAGAGAGAGAGAGAGAGAGAGAGAGAGAGAGAGAGAGAGAGAGAGAGAGAGAGAGAGAGAGAGAGAGAGAGAGAGAGATACAGACAAAAAGAAAAAAAAACAGACAACAATCTTTTAGTTTGTGCCAACGTCATCAATATAACAGACTATTGTATACGGATACCAATACTAATGGCTGAAAAATGTACGACTGCCACACAGACAGTGTGAGGATACCATTATTTTGGTCTCAGTGTTCACATACTGACACCGAATAAACCAATAATGGGGACGAAATTGGGCAAATACATTTGGAAATGAGAATCTCTTGTTAGGAAGACCAGCGCTCTATCATAAAGGCCAGTTATTCCCCAAGAGGAATACGGCCAGATTAATCTGGCGAAGAAAGTTCACGATTAACCATAAAAACCACCTCAATTAAATACCTAAAAGTCCAGTATTTTATTTACAATATTTTGTATACATAGGAGGGTCTTAATTTTAGGGTAAAAAAATAAACTGGGTTTGTGCTATTCTCCGAACCCTTTAGAGAAACATTGAGTGTCTTGTTAGTACCCACTCACATAATTCTTCATGTCTCTCAAACCAGAAAATACGTGAACTTCTTTTGGATTCACTCTAAACTGTAAAGTATCAACCAAGGTTTGGAACTGCAACGTAATGTCTTAGCTTTTGCCACACCGTTCCATTTTGATACAAGGAAGTTTTCATTGTTTTAACATTGTTTTCTATGAATGAACTTAGTTTTTACAATTCCCCAGTGATACTGCACAAAGTTTGTGAATAATGTCTGGCTCATCACAAGAAGAACAGGTCAAATGGTAAAGCAGACCTGACCTCTGACGTCTCAAACTGAATTATGACTGGTTCAAAAGTCTAATGGTGTTGAAATATTGAGCCTCCGTCATGCATTGTTATACTATTGGTAGAGTTGAGCAGTCGGGACGTGTTAGACATAGTGTAGCTCCTCAATTCCAATCTGCATTGTCACCAACTTAATTTACACAATGTTTGTTTCTGGCTGACTTGTCCACTATGATTTTTTCATCCAAGCTGGGGAGCGTTTCCGTTCTGAAGGCTAGACGGGGTGCAGAGCAAAGAGGTTGTCTTTTAGTTAGCATTTGTTCCAGCCTAGCGGTAGGTTGTCATTTGGGAAGCATTCGTTTCATCTTTGGCAGTGGATTGTAATTTGGTAAGCACTCGCTCCAGTTCCGCCTTTAGGTTGTACTTTGGGCACACGTTCCAGCCTCAATGGTGAGTTTTAGCATGCACTGTCTTGTTTAAGTCTGGCCATGGGAAAAGAGAGATAAGCATCACATCAATGTTAATAGAAGAAAGTTACCGAAGCTAAACACTTAAATTGAATTCTTTTAAGCGAACATTTGATTAACACTTATTTAAAATGTAAAAGAAAAAATATTACTTCGGTTAAAATCCAATATGTTCAAGAAAAATTATCAAAAAGCTTTAATCGTGATTCTAATGAGGTCGATAACAGTTAGACAATTATTTCCAATATAATTGCTTGTTTAAAAAAAAAGGAAATTATGAAATACAGCAATTTTCGTCTTAACTTTTTTCGCCAGTAGGTTTTTAATAAGCACTCGTTCCAGCCTTGGCAGTGGGTTATTTGGAAAGCACTTGTTCCAGCATCGCAAATAGGTTGTCCTTTAATAAGCACTCGTTCTAGGTTCGGCAGTGGGTTGTCATTTCGTAAGCACTCGTTCCAGCCTCGACAGTAGGGCATGTACAAAATGCATAGTTTTCCTGGTGTCATAAAAATCATAGAATCATAAGAAAAGCAAACTTTTAGCTTTGAGTGAAAATATAAAGGATAATTCTTATGAATGGAAATGCTTATTTTAAAAAGTTCAATAAAGTTAAAATATACAGCAAGTTTAGACTTAGCTGCCTTGCCAGTATGTTATTTAGTAAGCACCCGTTGCAGCCTCGCCAGTGGGTTGTCCTTTCGTAAGCACTCGTTCCAACCTCGCCAGTAGGTTGTCCTTTGGTAAGCACACTTTGCAGCCTCGCCAGTGGGTTGTCCTTTCGTAAGCACCCGTTGCAGCCTCGCCAATGGGTTGTCCTTTGTAAGCACCCGTGCAGGCTCGTCAGTATGGTTTTCATTAAGAACTCGTCCCAGCCTCGCCATTAGGTTGTCGTTCAGGCACACGTTCCAGTCTCAACGGTAGGTTTTAGTATGCACCGTCTGGTTGAAGGCTTGCCATGGAGAAGAAAAGATGAGTTTACATCAATATTTTACGCATAGAGGAAGAAGAAGAAGAAGAAGAAGAGTTGGTTGGTTGGTTGGTTGGGTTTTAACGTCCAACATCAGCAACTTATAGGCTATATCGTGGACGGGCCCCAAGACGGACGTCTGACAATTTTATGTGCTGCCACACACGAGACAGGGTGGGGATACCATGACTCCTGTCTCAGCCGGTCACATTATACTGACACCGACCCAACCAGTAGCCAACCGATCTAGGAAGGTTGCAATTGCCTTATTGAGGTTTGTAGGCACCGTCTGGTTGAAGGCTTGCCATGGAGAAGAAAAGATGAGTTTACATCAATATTTTACATAAAAAAGCATAATTTGTCTGGTGTCATAAACAAAAGAAAAGCAAACATTTCGCTGAGACTGATAATTGAAAGGTATTTAGGGGATAAGAATATAGTTACTTTGAGTTAGATTCATACTAAAACATCCTCGTTTTTCTTTATACTCTAGGTAAAAAAGGTTCATGCTTTTAATGCCATTACATTGTGCTGTACAATGACTTCATTGGCTGTATTTATATTTATAGTAACAATACACGAACTTTGTGCTTCTAAAATTTTTTAATGGACTCTTTATAACCCTAGTGGGCTGTAAAATTTAAATACATGAATAGAAACGATTGTTTTAAAAAGTTTAATAAAGTTATGATATACAACAATTTTAGACTTAGATGTATCGCCAGATGGTTATCTCGTTAGCACTCGTTTCAGCCTCGCCAGTAGGTTGTTCTTTTGTAAGCATTTGTTGCAGCCTCGCTATTGGATTGTCCTTTGGTAACCAAACGTTGCAGTCTCGCCAGTAGGTTGTCCTTTCGTAAGCACCCTATGCAGCCTCGCCGGTGGGTTGTCCTTTAGTACGTTCTATTTCCAGCCTCGCCAGTGGGTTGTCCTTTCGTAAGCACCCATTGCTACCTCGCCAGTGGGATGTCTTTTGGTAAGCAACCGTTCCAGCCTCTCTAGGACACATGTACACACTGCATAGTTTATATGGTATCAATTCAAATCTTAAAGTCATAAAAAAGAGAATTTAGCAGAGACTGAAAAAATTTAAAGGCGGTACCTGGGGGGGGATATAGTACCTATGATATCCGTTAACTGTAAACTATGACATCCTTTGTAGTTTTATTTCTTAAGTAACAATAAACAAGCTTCATGTTTTGATACTATGCATTGTGCTGCACAACTACTCAATGTGCTGTATTTATACTTCTAGTAATATTGAGTTAACTTCCTGGTTTTGATAATCTTTGACAATTTGTTTTGCACATTTTAAAATCCAAGTTGGCTGCACATTTTAAAAGAAAGACAATTCTTTGACATTTAACTGTTAATATACAGCAATTATGGACTTAGCTGTCTCGTCACTAGGGTTGTCATTTTTAAGCACTCGTTCCAGCCTCGTCAGTATGGTTGTAATTTCGTAAGCACTCGTCCCAGCCTCGCCATTAGGTTGTCATTCAGGCACACGTTCCAGTCTCGCCATTAGGTTGTCATTCAGGCACACGTTCCAGCCTCGCCATTAGGTTGTCATTCAGGCACACGTTCCAGCCTCGCCATTAGGTTGTCATTTAGGCACACGTTCCAGCCTCGCCATTAGGTTGTCATTCAGGCACACGTTCCAGCCTCGCCATTAGGTTGTCATTTAGGCACACGTTCCAGCCTCGCCATTAGGTTGTCATTTAGGCACACGTCCCAGCCTCGCCATTAGGTTGTCATTTAGGCACACGTCCCAGCCTCGCAATTAGGTTGTCATTTAGGCACACGTTCCAGTCTCAAAGGTAGGTATTAGTGTGCACTCTCTGGCCATTAGGTTGTCATTTAGGCACACGTCCCAGCCTCGCCATTAGGTTGTCATTTAGGCACACGTCCCAGCCTCGCCATTAGGTTGTCATTTAGGCACACGTTCCAGTCTCAAAGGTAGGTATTAGTGTGCACTCTCTGGTTGAAGACTGGTCATGGATAAGAAAAGATGAGGTTACATCAATATTGGTGTCATAATCAATTTTAGAATCAAAAGAAAAGCAAACATTTATCCGAGACTGAGAATTGAAAGGTATTTAGAGGGTGAGAATATAGTTAGTTTGAATTAGCTTCATACTAAAACATCCTGTTTTTTA
This sequence comes from Elysia chlorotica, assembly GCA_003991915.1. NCBI lineage: Eukaryota > Metazoa > Mollusca > Gastropoda > Plakobranchidae > Elysia > Elysia chlorotica. Next base: position 73,333 of record RQTK01001530.1, read on the forward strand.
TACTGAGGTACAAAACAGCTTTAGCTTTTAATACCATTACATTGTGCTGTACAATGACTTAATTGGCTGTATTTATATTTCTAGTAACTTTACACGAACTATATGCTTGTACAATGACTTAATTGGCTGTATTTATATTTCTAGTAACATTACACGAACTATATGCTTCTGATATATTTTACTGTACTCTTTATAATCCTTGTGGGCTGTAAAATTTAAAAACATGAATAAAAACGCTTGTTTCTATAAAGTTATAATATACAACAATTTTAGATTAAGCTGTCTCGCCAGATGGTTATCTAGTAAGCACCCGTTGCAGCCTCGCCAGTGGGTTGTCCTTTCGTAAGCACCCGTTGCAGCCTCGCCAGTGGGTTGTCCTTTGGTAAGCACCCGTTGCAGCCTCGCCAGTGGGTTGTCCTTTGGTACGTTCTATTTCCAGCCTGCAAGTGTGTTGCGCTTTCGTAAACACTTGTTCCAACGTCGCCAGTAGGACACATGTGTACACTGCATAGTTTCTCAGAAAACATCACAAATTTTAAAATCATAAAAAATGAATTTAGCTGAGACTGAAAATTTTTAGGCAGTAAGTGGGGGGAGGGGGGCGGGATATATTAACTATAATATCAGTTAACTGTAATCTATGACATCCTTTGTAGTTTTATTTTTAAGTAACAATAAACAAGCTTCATGTTTTGATACTATGCATTGTGCTGCACAACTACTCAATGTGCTGTATTTATACTTCTAGTAACATTGAGTTGACTTCCCGTTTTTGATAGTCTTTGACAATTTGTGTTGCACATTTTATAATCTAATTTGGCTGCACATTTTGAAAGAAAGTCAATTCTTTGAAATTTAATTGCTTATTTAAATTTTCAAAACTATAATATACAGCAATTATGGACTTAGCTGTCTCGCCATTAGGGTTGTCATTTTGTAAGCACTTGTCACAGCTTTGCCATAAGGTTGTCATTTAGTAAGAACTCGTCCCAGCTTCGCCATAAGGTTGTCATTTGGTAAGGACTTGTCCAAGCCTCGCCGTTAGGTTGTCATTCAGGCACACGTTCCAGCCTCAACGGTAGGTTTTAGTATGCACCATCTGGTTGAAGGCTGGCCATGAAGAAGAAAACTTGAGTTTACACAATATTGTACAAAAAGCATAATTTTTCTGATGTCAAACAATTTTAGAATTAAAAAAAAAGCAAACATTTAGCTGAGACTGAGAATTGGAAGGTATTTAGAGGGTGAGAATATAGTTAATTTGAATTAGCTTCATACTAAAACATCCTGTTTTTTAATACTAAAGATAAAAAAACAGCTTAAAGAATTTAATACCATTACATTGTGCTGTAAAAAAACTTAATTGGCTGTATTAATATTTCTAGTAACAATACACGAACATACAGCAAATTTAGACTTAGCCGTCTTGGCAATAGATTATCTAGTAAGCACCCGTTGCAGCCTCGCCAGTGGGTTGCCTTTTGGTAAGCACTAGTTCCAGCCTCGCAGGGGGTTGTCATTTGGCAAACACTCGTTCCAATCTCGCCAGTAGGACACATGTGTACACTGCATAGTTTCTCTGGAACCATCACAAATCTTTAAAAAAAAAATAATTTAGCTGAGATTGAAACTTTAAAGGCCGTAAGTGGGCGGATGGGAGATATCGTAACTATACTATCATTTAACTTTATACTATGACCTTTAAGTAACAATAAACCAGCGTCACGTGTTGATACTATGTATTGTGCTGCACAACGACTTAATGTGCTGTATTTATACTTCTAGTAATAATGAGTTAACTTCCTGCTTTTGATAGTCTTTGACAATTTGAGTTGCACATTTTATAATCCAAGTTGGCTGCAAAGTCTTTAAATAAAGATAATTCTTTGAAATTTAACTGTTTATTTCAAAAGTTCAATAAAACTGTAATATACAGCAATTATGGACTTAGCTGTCTCGTCACTAGGGTTGTCATTTTATAAGCACTCGTTCCAGCCTCGCATGTAGAAGTAGTGTTGTCATTTTATAAGCACTCGTTCCAGCTTCGCCATTAGGTTGTCATTTAGGCACCCGTTCCAGCCTCAACGGTAGGTTTTAGTATGCACTGTCTGATTGAAGGCTGGTCATGGAGAAAAAAAAGACGAGCATTACAACGATTTTTCATCGGAGAAAGTTGCCGAACCTTAACACTAGAAAGCGGACATCGTGATTCTAAAAACAACGTGAACAGTTAGCTACTGCCGACGCTTGATAATCATAGATTTCTTAGCACGAGTACCATAGAAATGTTTATCATGCGTAGAACTA